>OX578281.1:44150867-44438367 GCA_951217055.1 Gerris lacustris
GGAATTCAAGTTTGGTTGATATTGTACCTGCTTCTATTCCTTGAAGAGTCACTCTTATTTTTTTTTAATAATAAATGTCGCAGACTGATGAAAATTTTATTGGACCATTAGTGGGCCACTTTGGACAAACCATCTAAATTTATTAAAAACAAGTACAGGGTTTGTGCGCAATCAGAAGAGAAAACAGACGTAGAAGGTTGATCCTACCATCTAAATTACAATTAAATCGGATATTTGGGTTCGCTAAAATGTTAAACAATTAACACACCGACAGTCAGATATGAGACCAAAAAATGTTCCCTGATGTCCAGGTATTATTGAATATATTTTATTAATAAAGTAATAATAAAATTCATAAAAAATGTATCTGCTGCTGGTCTACTTTTGGATTGGAAAGTGCCTTTACTCTGCTGGTGTACACAGCGAGTATGGTGTATGGTGTCCGTCTGTTGTAGGTTCTAAATTCGCTAATAAGTGAAAATCCTATTTCCAGAAAATAATTGAAGCCCAGCTTATGGAATTTGATATGGTGAGTTATGTAAATGTAACAATTAAAAACTAATGAGACAAACTTGTTTAATAGCTTTGGTATGTTTAGAAACGGACGCCCAAAAAATGTTCAGTCATACTAAATACGGAATACATATGAATGTTGCAGGCTGAGATGGAGAGATACGATAGAGGATTTCGCTGTTGTAGCTCAACCGTTAATATTGAACTCCACCGTACCTACTACACCCAACGGAAATAGTTATTTGTGCAACTTGTGCGCAAAGTGGCACTTTGCTGCACTCAAGAGAAATATTTACGCACGAGCCACAGGCGAGGGTGGAAAGGTTTCTCGAGTGCAGCAAAGACACTTTAAGCTCGAGTTACACATTAAATTTTTCCTACAGTTTTTAATCTGTAAATAAAATATAAAATAATAGAGTGTTCATCAACATGTAAAAGGATTTACAATATCAACTAAACCAGCTGTTCTGATTATAGCCGGTGTTGCCTTTTTTTCCTGATTCAGCAAACATGATCAAGCGCTGTTATTATTTTTCATCAAAACACTAACTCATCTCATTAGATTTTTTTTTTTAGATTGTCTATCTTTACTTTTTTATATTTGATATGTAGCAATCATGTAGTTATTTAAAAAATAATCATTAGTTGTCATTGTTATTATTATTATAATTTGGATTATTTAATCTTTGTTTAGATTTAAGTTCTTTGTGTTCGTTAGTTGGACCACTGGTGTGCGGTAAAGTAAAATGAGTGCGGTAAAGTTAAACGAGTGCAGTAAAGTAGAAAGTGGAGGAATGACAACCACTTACTTTATCGGTCAACTGTAGGAAATGTAGATTTATCTCCTTTTTCAGCAGACTGTTTTCACTTTTGTTAATAAGGTTGCCCAAGAGGTAATCACAGTTAGATATTAATAATAGAATTAATCAAAAATACAATTATTTTCGTACATGTGTTACTCATTAATGAAAAGGTATTACATATTAAATGTATTTTTTAACAAACGGAATACTATGTTACAAATGTGAAATATTAATATTACTATCATTATGGCACGATTTAAATTAATTGATAATAAAATAATACAAAGTTCATTAATATTAAACTCCAAACAAAAATGTAATTCCATTTGGACTACGACGGATATCAATTATTTGAATTCTTTTTTAGTGTATTACTCTAACTTATTAGGTACTGCTTTAAGAATTAAAATTTAAGAATTAATTTTTATTTGTAAAAGTGGAACAATGGAAGTAACTTTATAGATCGCAAAAATGTTAGAAATTCAACGTGTTCAAAGATATATGGAGAAGTACATATAAAAAAAAGAATTATACTATTGCAGCCTTGGCTTTATGATAGACGGAGAGTACCACAATCTTTTAAAATTCACCAAAGATATTCTAGGCAAATTGAAATCCGCAAATGGATTTGAAAGGAAACAGGCAAGAAAGAGAGCCTGAATAAAATTACAAAAAATTGTTAAGATTTAAATTGGATTTTGGTCTAAATAGAAAATAGTGAACATTGTAAATGAAACCTATAATGTTTAATGGCTCGAAACTTAGAATTTAAAGAAAAGTGGAATAAGCAAATTGAGAGTGACCAGATTCAAATGGAACGGTGTATGCTAGATGTAATATAAGGAAAGACAGAAAAGGCAAAGAATAGATAAGAAAGAAGAGGAAACAGTGTTTTTTTTTTGTTTTTTTTTCAAGGCAGGACTATTTTTAAAAGCCCAGGTATTCAGTAGGAATAGGAAATGAGAAAGGTTTTCTCATGAAGGTATTCCTCCTTCCATCTTCCATAGAGGTGTCTGAGAATAGAATAGAATTTTAGATATGTCAGGCAGGTCTACTATCTAAAGACGATTGTCATAGAATTTCTTGCGTTTTGATTAAAAGTACATACATATAAGAAATGCAATGCGTAGCAACTATACGCACCTTAGAAATTAAAGTGCTTTCTTTATTCTTCGAGTAAATTAATATAAATATACTCTCGTTTGTAAGTTGATATTTACGGTAATCAAGAGGTTTTACGTTCAATCCCCTGTTGCGACACTTAAGTTTTTATTTACTGATATAAATAATCTAACCAAGAATCCTCGACTGTGTATTTCTCCCAATGTGTGATAGCGACTCATTATATTGAATTGAACTACACCTCTTTTATGATAACCAAGCATAACCTACCATCAGAGGTGACTTTATTACCACACTCAGACAGAGCAGGACATACAGCGTGCACAAAACAAATATGTAGAGACTGTAAACGGTAATTTTGCGTAGCAAATATTACTGCCGCACAATAAATTCAACACACACACGCTTTTTTTGGTGTAGATACAGCTAAAAATTTTGATTTGTAGGTTTTGGAGAATTATTTTTTGGTACTTTCTTGAAGAGAGTAACTATATAATTGTGTCCAGCACAACGACAACAAACTAAGTTTTATATGTAAAGCTAGTGAACCGCACAATAAATTCAACACACACAAAATAAATAAAGCCGCACAATAAATTCAACACACACAAACGCTTTTTTTTGGTGTGGATTACAGCTAAAAAATGTTGATTTGTAGGTTTTGGAGAATTATTTTTTGGTATTTTCTTGAAGAGAGTAACTATATACTCGTGTCTAGCACAACGACAACAACTAAGTTTTATAAATAAGCTAGTGAACCGCACAATAAATTAAACACACACAAAATAAGTTGGTGGTTATAACTTATAACTTAAATAATCCCGTTCCAGGAGCTTTCTTCGTTAATTTCTTATAAAAGGTTTAAAAAATTCAATTTACTGTGAAAGATCAAGGTAAACGCTTCATAGAACAACATGTTGGGGCCAGTGGGTTCTAAATCAACTTATTGGTTATCAGAATTCCAAGAAATTAAATGTGCTTCAGCTTAAAACTCAACTTATTCACCAAAAAAAATGTTTAGTGATTTTGTAAACTTAAGCTCATTGTATAAAGGAAATAAATTGACAGGTAACCTAAAACAGTATGATATCGATGGTGTTGCGCCAAAAGGGTCAATCTGCAACTAATATCACTTTTTTTTTTATAAATAATTAATAAAATAAATTTGGTTATTTTGAATTATTAATTAGGTAGCCAAATATATTTTAAATTAATAAAAATATAAATAAGGCATTCAAATATTAATTTGTCATTATAGCCTTTCAAGTTTTTTGAATTCAAATACAAAATGCAGATTGGCGCAACACCATCGATATTGTCTTGTAAAGTAAAGGCCCCCATACACGGTCAAAATGTTTGGGAAAAATTTGTTTGTCTCCAAATCTTGTAACATACATTTGACCCACTTTTCTACAAGCTGAAACTTGCACAGATTATGTATTTATTACGGTAGTAAAATAATCATTCATTATTTAGTTAATTAATTAATTTAGTTAACATTTCTATTGAAATGATCAGGGCCGCCGACAGGGGGGGGGGGGGGGGGGGGGGGGGGGGCAAGGGGGGCAAATGCCCAGGGGCCCGGCTCTCCAGGGGGCCCGGGCCTCCGGGGGCGGCCCTGGTTTTTTATAACCAAGAAAGGCAATATGGATATTGTAATTAGTGGATAACTATGGGCCCGAATTGCGGGCGTACCCAGGTGCCCCCAAATAAAAAAAACCATGAAACTACTATCTTTGTTCTAATGTCGGTAGAGGCCCCTTTAGAACATAATGAAATAACTTATACTTCTATACAATTGTAAGGGGGCCCCAATTCAGTTAGAAGGCAATTTATTTTTCTCATCAATTTTTTTTGCGAGGGGCCCCTGTGCCCTAGCTAAGTTTGGGAGGCACAGACCCGGGCCCCCTGTAGCCCCGGGCTTCTGGGGGGCAGGGCTGGATTTTTACAACCAAGATAAGGCAATATAGATATTGTGATTAGTGGCATAACTATAGGCCCGAATTGCGGGCAAAGCCCGGTGCCAAGGGGCCCCCAAATAAAAAAAAAAATATTTAAGAACTATTCTTTGTACCAATGTTGGTAGAGGCCCTATTAGAGCTTAATAAAATCTAACTTGGAATTATACTTCTATACTATTATAAGGGGACCCCCATTCAATTTTATTTTGTTTTTTCTTATAAATTTTTTTTTGGTGAGGGCCCCCAATGCCCTAGCTAAGTTTAGGAGGCAAAGTTGATTCACGCAACGGAAATTAAACAGACAAATACAAAACTTAACCAACAGTACATATGTATTTGAAATTCGTCCCCACCAAACATCTTTTCCTGTTAGTACATACTTGCCCTCAGAAATTCTTAAAACTCATCTTTTTGCACATCAATTTTAAAAAAAATTCCGGGGGAGGACCCCCGGACCCCCTGCCGTTATTTGGTCAAAGGGGTCCTGATGCTAAGTTCATCACTGATTGTGAAGAACATAAAATTATTCCTAAAACTACTCAATTATTTAACTCTACTATAAAACTACTCAATTATTTGTTCTTTTAACCCATCTTAGTTTAAACATCAAAATTCGTCCCCACAAAACTTCTTTTCCTTTAAGGACAAAATTATCCTCAGAAATCCTTAAAACTCATGTTTTGGTAATTAAATTTTAAAAAATTTTCCGAGGAGGCCCCCCGGACCCCCCCCCCTTTTATTTGTTCGAAGGGGCCCAGATGCTAACTTGCCCAGGGGCCCGGAAATCCTCTCAGCGGCCCTGGAAATGACTGAGTTAAGAAAATCTATAAAACAAATGTCCTCAATTTACTTGTTTTGTATTTATCTTGCGTAAATCCTTGAGCACGATAAAGTTAAGTAAAATAAACAAAATTGCTAGATTGCAACTGATAAAAAATAAGTTGTAATAATTAGTTGTGGACGGACGATAACATGATTTATTTTTCTAACAGAATTGAATCATTACATTTTTCTATAAGATCTAAAGAAGAAAAGGAAAATAATTCTCTATCAAAAGTTATTTCCAGCCTCAAAAACACATTAAACATCAATTATCAGAGAAAAAATATAGTTAGAAATTAAAATCGTTGTGATGTTTGTTTAAAACTAAAACATAAAAATTTGACTTATGTCTTCATTTTCTTTCTGATTCTTGTGTTTATTCCGTTTCTTTTACAATTCTTTTCTTTCAGGCAATGAACATTATTATTTGTGGTATAAATCCTAATTTGGAAGATACAATTACTCTCAATAAAGAGGAGTCTTTCCGGCTTTTAGAAAGAAGTATTACCAAAGAGATTGAGAATTAAGTATACCGCGGTACTACTATACTAAGCCTACTAATTTGAAATAAATTACTTACTTTTAACGACTTAGATGATTGCAAATTTTATTCATTATTAATATTAATTTATTTGAAAAGTGTAACGTATTCTGTTTCACCAAGTTATGTATAAGTGAGAAGTGCAACTTATAACAAAAGATTAATTATAAATTTGATGCAAAAGGTTTTTAATTAAAAAAAAAAATTGTGAAAGTCAATTATGATTATAATGACTTGTTCTAAAGCTATTAAGAGTTAATAACGTGTAAAGCTGTAAATGAGACTATGTTGTAGAAACCTGATTTGGACCTTGCCTACACCCACTTGGAAACTTCCCTCGGAGTTATAATTATTTCACAATTAAGTTCAAACTATTGTTTCATGCAGACCTAGTATCTCATTTCTTTTAGTTCATTAAGCAGAATTATAGAGACATTAACCCTGGGACGAAGGTCAAACTTTGAATATTGCGTATTGTTTGACTGTAATCTTAAGGGGTGTTCCCGTAGGCGAGTCGAAGAATATGTGACGAAACGATAAAAACAAATGATCGTATTGTGACATTACATAGGTAGCTGTTATTATTCATTCTATTATTTTACTAATGTACTGTAGAGCTGTTGAATGCTGTTCCATATTTAATAACAGGGTCATAAAAACGTAAAACAAATCCCGTATTGATTTGAACAAATGACACACTTTTTTCCCGTTTTTGCATCGCGAAAATCGTAATGCGTCTAATCTAACCTTGCAATTTCTCTGCCAGCATGACGTCGGTCTTATATCTAAATAAAGATTCAATATTCCAACAATTTCCATGTTAGTCTGAATAAATTGTTAAACAAAAGACCAGTGGGTGAAAAAAAAAAATAGTACACAGGGGTACGGGGTACAAAAGTCAAAATAGTATTTACCCTTCAAGATGCATATCGTTGGAAAGCCCTTTAAGAGTACAACAATTGTTGTTAGGTACACTTTTGTCATATTTTCATATAAGAGTGGGTTGAATGGAAAAAACACGTTTTTATGCTATGTTTGACCCTAAATTGTCAAAATTTGACCCCTAAATGAACTCCAAAAATTCTGGCCAACGAACTCATCCTTTCTTTTGATATTATTGACATTTTAACATTTGTTTGGACTTTTTAAGTGCATCCTAGCGTGAGATATCGTCTGGAGTGACACACATATATACACATATACATAATATTTAATTACATGCATACATAAAAAAAAGTAAAATTTCAGGAATCGATTAAGAATGGTCTAAAACGGATTTCCATGGAGAAAATTTTTAAAAATTCGCATTAAAAAAAATTTGAAGCCTTGCAATTAAGCTATTGCAATTGCTTAATTTTCTTCGAATTTCGCTAAAAGGTACCAGCATGAAGCCTAAAACGGCCAAAGAAAATAATTAAATAAGGCAAGAAAATAAAGATCTTAAATAAACTAAGATTACGCATGCTTTATCAGTAGCTATGTAATAAGTAATATTTATTTTTTTGTATTATTAGATATATTAAAAAGAATTTGGAACTAATGCTGTTGTTTTATATATTTGCCTATTAATACCTATACATCAAACTCGTAACCCTCCCATTTTCCCACACAATTAATGATTTGAAATTCGCGGTTTTAATATTCACAGCGATTATTGGGATAGTACAATTGCATAGTATTTTCCTTGTACAGTATTCTATACATTTCTCATATATGTTTATTTTCTCCTGATGAACTAATACAGCTTTGTCCGGATCGTTACTTTCATACCTGATTGTAGGGTCTATGATCATGGCAGTTTTATTATCTGGATGTGAAGCGATGATGTCAGAGTATTTTGGAGAACCTTCTGAATCTATTGGGTACACCTCGTCGTAGCAAATATAATTATTTTCTTTTAGGGCTTCTGAGATTCTGTGCTTAACGTTATGATGGCGCCTAGACACCAGAAGCATGTTATGAGGGCATATTCCCAGCACATGTGCTGGAGTTTCATTCTCCCTGCCACATTTGCGACAGATAAATAAAGTCAATCAATATAATTGCTTTGAAGTTTATTGGGAAGTCGGTTATTTCTTTATAGTTATATAATACACACCTACATTCTACTCGGATAGCTTACATTAATTAACAAGAGTAAAATTATTTCAAACTAGTATGGTTTGCAGAGAAACTTTTTTTCTTTTTTCAAAACTAAAGTAGGTGTAAATTAAGATAACGGCATAAGAGGTCTTGTGAAACTGTCAGAATTTGACACGATTTGATTTTACTTTCTCATATATATAGAGAAAGTATTGTGATGAAGCGATAATTAGTTTTTTTATGGATTTGCACGTTTTGAGGTCCCCTGAGTTCAAAAAGTTTTTTTTTATAAATGTTTGTCTGTCGTCTGTCTATCTGTCGTCTCGAAAACGGTTGCTACGATTTTAATTAAAAAAATTCTAAAATGTAGTCCATTTAAATACAAATCTAACAGTATAAGCCGTTTCCCGGGAACATCTAGTTCTTGAGAAAATAGCTTTAAACGCGGACAAGGAGAGGCCGGGTTCGATTCCCCGCCGAGAAGAAGTTATTTCTACAATAATTTTTGATAAAATGTTCAATAATAATTAAATGCACATATAAAAACTCGAAAACAAATAATTGGAAAACTCAGGGCTAAATAATTATGAGCTCGAATAGGAGAAAGTTTGTCTGAGTTGTCTCGGACCGATTTTTTAAGTATCGTATCCTACATGATTTATTTCTTAATTTTATAAATCACTAATTATCTCCATAGAGTATAAGTTAACGTTACAATTTATTTGATATATAAAATAGATGCATTTAGTTACCTGAGCTTCTCATCCTCCTTATTGTAACTGTAGAAGAAGACATTCAGGTACATGGTGCAATCAGAAGACTTTGAGGGTAGATGAATCCAGGTACGCCGCAGACGATAACCAACTGTAAAAAAAAAAAAAAAATACTAAGCATAATAGCACATAAAAACATGACAAAAATACTATATTATCCACAAATTCAATAACAATAACCATAACATATTTATTCCATTTTACTGGAAAGTTATTTGATTAGAAGAACTCTCTTCTCGAATTTATGTTAGGTACTGAAAGATTTGATGATTATGATTGGAAGAAGTTAATAGAAAGTAACACAAAAATATTGTCACCAAAATTGTATATACATATAATAATTACACTCAACATTTTATATAATCTTCAGTGTTAACATAGTATAGGAGTAAAGCATCTAATAACTACACATTTTACAAGCTTTTATGACTTAAATTAACAGTACAAAGCGGGGGATTTCCTAATTAGGCATATTAATTAACAGTACAAAGTGGGGCTAGATTTTCTAATTAGGCTTTTTATAGAACTTTTTATAAAGCTTTTTATAAAAGAGCTATCCAAGAGATAAATATAACATATTTTAATGAAAGGTCTAATCTTAACAACTCTATACTCTTGTAAAAGCTATAAACAATAATTTTGTAAAATAATGAATGATATTTTTAAGGTATACTTTTTTAAGTTTTAAGTTATAGTTTTAAGGTATATTTATAGTAAAATTAGAAACTTATTGTTTAGCTTTAAGCACTAAAGAAAAATGAGGTTATACCTGACCTAATCCTTCACCGGGTTCCGCCTTGGATCGTCACTTCAAAGCCTAGTTCCTCCTAGTAGTTCATAGCTCTAGAGCCCTAGTCTCCCCCCCCCCCCTTTGAGGGAGCTAGCGTGACCGAGGGTCTTGAGGCACTCGCCCAGCTATCAATAAGTCGAGGCGACTCGAGGTCGTGGGTTCGATCCCGTGCCATGATACTGCATCTATGAATCGCGGACGGTGCAGGGCGAGGGACACTCCCTATGGGGCACTCTTCCCCCACTCTTTGATGTGGTAAGATTGATGTGGGCCCGATCCGTGTTATGATAATGTGATTTGTATCTATGGTTCGAGGGCGGAGCAGGGCGAGGGACACCTCATAATATGTCCAGAGGGACACCCCCTATGGGGTGATGGACCCTTCCCCCACGCTTTGACGCACGCTTATATAGCTCATTTCATTACTCATTAATGACCACACAAAACTCGCTTCGGCGGAACAATGTATGAGTGAAGTAGCTGGAACTCTCCACCACGGGGCGTAAAATGGGCCTAAAAGATGGCCTAATTGCTAGGTTCGAACAAGTGTTTCGTGCTACCCATTCTAGTAAGAAGTATTTATTAACTATTTCGTTAACCACACTTCTCCTTTTTAACTATTATAAAATGTATCACTCCACTACACAAAAACGTCTGCTTGTATCAAGTTGAAATTTTATTAAAAAATGCCATGTTAAATTAATGACTGTTTCAATTGTACTTTAGACGATGTATATGATTTTTTTTATATCGTTACCTTTGAACGTAACTAAATGCTGTTTTCTCTACTTTAAACGTTTAAGTCCGCTGTAATAGTTTTGAGGATCTTTATCACTTCATAGCGGTGTTTCTGTTGGTTTTACTAAAAACAAATTTTGGTCTCATTGAATAGGTCATGGTCATGATAGAATCTTTTCTTGTTCTGAAATTACAATTTTAAATTTGATACACACGATTATGCGAGCGTTGCGCGCGGACTGTGTGATCTTAAAAAATCTTAAAGATCTTATAAGTAAACTAAAATTAAATAACTACAGTATATTTACATTTAAAATCGGTAGAATTATATAAATTGCATTTCTTCATCGTTGAAATTGCTGGGTTTGATAAGGAAGGTCAGATGGCCAGTTGGTATACCTGGGAATAAGCTGCTAACCTGTTTGTAGTTTGTTAACATTCTGTAAACAAACTGATTCCCTGAGCAGATAGTCACTATTCCTTGGGCTATTATAAGGTGGTGACTAGATGTTTTTAATTTTGGTCATGTGTGAAACGCAACGTGACAATTAAAATCAGGGATATCTATAGCAATGTATACCATAGTCACTAATGAAAGATATAACACTACCTTATATCTTCTATAGAATGAAGGAAACAATCAAGAGAGTTAAGTTTAAAAATAGAGGTTCTGCAGTAAGTTCATGTTAACATTCCTGTATGTATTATACTGCATTGGAGCCTGCAGAGGCGCCAAATATTGTAAGGGGGAGGTTACGACATGTATATAATTTTGCCAACGATTATTGGAGAAAGTATTTGGCAAGGGTATATTTATGCTTATTGGAATTGCAAAGTTGGATAATTGCCTAAAATTGTCCTAAATAAATTGTACGGTCTACATTACAAAACCGTTAGTTGTAACAATTAACTAACCATAAATTAAACGTCTCATCAAAATTCTAGATAAATACCTAATTTAAATGACTTACGACTTTGATATGTCCTAAAAAAAGTCAAAACACGTTTCGATGAGGGTCTTCAATCTAAACTGGCTGTCCAACCAACCTAGCTGAATGAAATCAGTATCTTATTGGATAATATTATTTAAGTACAGATAAAATGGGGCACGTGTTTTTTCCCCAAATATACAATAACAATTTTGTTTATTATTATTCATTATAGTGAGTTATAAGTTATAATAAGCTTCAAATGTTACTAACAACAATTCGGAAAGTAATATCAAACGCTGTGCAGGGCTCATAAAAGTCTAAAGATGTTATTAGATCTGCTTGGCCAAACATTTCTGAGGAAACTGGCTTCCCTAAGTGGTTAAAAAGCAAAGATAGGTTAACATATAGGTGAATCACTTATAATATATTTGTATTAAATTCATATTGCATGATAACTTCTTAATCGATTTTTTTATTCTATCTGTATGCGGTAGTTTTGTTTTCTAGGACTATGGTGTGATTCTTCTTAGAGTTTTATGTTCCATTTTTCAAATATAATCTTCTAATCAATGCAATAAGTCTCTTGTTGGAATTTTTTGGGTCAGATTGTCTAGTAGGGATTTTGGCAAGGTTGTCTGCTTCCTTGTTCCCTTTACTTCCTTGATGTGATGGACTCATATGAAGTTTATTTCTTCGTGTTATTTGGGCTAAATTGTATATTATATACATGAAGATGTGATCCAATTGTATGTGTAGTTTATGAAATGTTCTCCAGTTTTTCAAGAACCCATGCGGTTGCCACTTGCTATCGTATATTTGTAAAATGTAGTTATTTTTTTATTTTTAAATGAGTTTATGTATTCTTGTGCTTGTAAAATGGCTAAACTTTTTAATGTGTATACTAGCTTGTTATGAGCATGAGTAGCAGATGTCTCGTTTTAACTATGGGTCTTCTGGAAATATGGTTTATGTTTCTTGAGGTGTAATTTAGTAAGTTGAAAATGGTGTTCATTTTCCACGTTATACTTTAATGATGCAAACGACCTTGCCCTTTCATCAATGATATATCACTGAATTAATTAATTATACAGCGACATATATGGATTTGAATACAATGTTTAAGTCAGACAATGGATGCTGTAGCTGATTTGCCATCAGTAGAGACAAAGGACATATTATATGTCAAGTTATATCAATAAACTGTTGTATCATGGCTTGAAAACCCGTACCCACGATAAAAAACCGATAACCTTTAGTCTTTATTCTTCCTTTGGAAAACATTTTAAGCCTTAATAATGGTCTCCTACATTGTATGGAAATTTTCCAATAAAAATAAACATAATTTTGAATGACAATATTTCGTTGGATTCTCAAGTTTATCATCTTATCTAATATAAAATGTTTTATTAATTTCAACATCAAACGCGTGTAACAACGTCGCAGTTGGAAAATAAGCAAACCTATACAGAATTGATTGATTTTGTGCTAAAAACAAAAAACTAAATTCCATTTCATTAATCAAAAACTCTATTGCAAATTGTTGTCACTGAATAAAAACTTTATATATTTATTTTTCTCGATATGCAAAGAAAGGTGAATTGTTAAGTCTATTTGACTATTGAATTACGCAAGTCATATATTTTAAGAAGAATGTATTCTTTTGTCTTTATTGAAGCTGGAAATAGTTCCTCGAAGCGATTTTTGTAGTCTTGACAATCGCGCAAAGTATTCAGGGCGGCCGCAGTAGCTTTCATTTGATACCCCACTCAAAATTATAAAAAAATAAAGTTTTTCAGTTTACCACATTTGTGAGAATTGCGCGTGCACATATATGGGACAAAAAGGATTTATGTGACACAAAAAGTTGCCCAGTGTTTTAAATGTCAATTCTCTAGCTTAAACGGTTCGGGAGATATGAACTAAAGTGCGACGGATAGACAGACACAATCACCCTCGGCATAAGGGTTTCGAGGAGGAGAAACGAAACCATAAAAAACAAGAGTGCATGTTGTACTCGTGACCGCACTTAATAAGTAGGACAATAAACTATTTTAAAAAACTAACATTTTACTACGCTTTTATTAGCTTGCTTTCTTGTTTGTTTGTGTGTCCAGTAAAAATCTTGCAATCGATTTTTAACTAACTTCCCGAGTAAATAGACATTTTAAACTTTTAGAATAGCTCAGAACACGATGGCAATGCATTATTTTAATTCTTTTAGCCATCTTTCAGCAGAATTTAATTCGTTTTCAACAAAGTTTGCTATATGGAAAGTTAGTTCGGAAAAAATCCACAAGTTATTTTATTTGTTTTGACATGACCTATAGTTACGATCTTCATTTTGAAGGGGTTTCAAATTTATAGTTTTTTATTTCAGTATCTGGTATGGCTGATAAAATTGTTAAAATGTTCAAGAATGAATATATCAGGCTTTTTAGTTATGAAAAAACTAATTGAATTTTTACTACGTTTTTATTAGCTTACTTTCTTGTTTGTTTGTTTGTCCGGTACACATCTGGCAATCGATTTCTAACTAACTTCCCGAATTGCCGAATAGCTGGACATTTGAAACTTTTAGCATAGCTCAGAACACGATGACAATGCATTATTTTAATACTTTTAGCCATCTTTCAGCAGAATTTAATTGGTTTTCAGCAAATTTTGCTGTATAGAAAGTTAGTTCGGAAAAATCCTTTGTTTTGCCATGTCCCATATTTACGCAATCTTTATCTTACGGTTACAAATTTGTGATTTTTATAAATAAGAGATAAACATTGAATGACAGCAAAAAAGGAAATATATCGATTATATTATTTATTGATTATATTATTTATATTATTTCAAATATATCGACGGCACGGTTTAGATTTGGTGTTGGGGCGATCTGTTGTACAAAGATTTGTCCTTTTATAGATTTAAGATCAGCTCTCTAGATGGTTGTCATTTATATAAAGTAAATAAAATACTTAATTTATTATGAAGTAAATAAACTATTTTTTTTCGTAATAACTATTCGTAAACTAACTATATTCGTAAACTATAAACTATTTTTCGTAATAAACTATTGTTTTTTGTAATATAACAATAACAATTATATTATCAACATTACATATGATTCAACACAAAATTTTAAAACGTAGTATATAAAAAGTTATTTTTATCTTGTAATTATTTAGAAGTAGATACACTAGATATGTTACGTTAAGACATAAACAAAGAGAGGAACAACAAACCAAAGATGGTTTTTTCTAATTAAGTTCAAAATGGTTCGTGGGTCGGAGGGTGAAGGAGTTAGAAAAGAGGTCTAAGGTTAAAAGGTTAGAGTAGGAGTTCGTGAAGTCAAGCTAAGAACATTACTTAGAATTACTTTGCACCGATGTGCAATCAATTTTACTGTTTTACTTAGGCTATTCGAAAACTATCCAAACAGAAAAATAGATGTGTTATCGAACAATTTAGAGAACTCTAGCAGAACAAAAATTGTAGAACGGTAACCAGTAAATATGAAATAAATAAGATTAATGAGTATGTGTCAGGCTTATTGTTTTCTTTTCTACACTACCTAAACTAGCAAACGATAAAATGTTTTTTTCAAAACAACATTCAAACTTTGTAACTTAAAAATATTGAAGTTAATAAAAGGTAAACGCTTAAGCTCGTTTTATATGATAGATTTTTAGGAAGTGTAAGAGAGCCACTTGGCCAGGATTAGAATCACAGATAAATAATGAAATGTATATATCAATTATGATTTGAGAATGATCTAAGAAAAATTCAAAATAAATATAAATGTGGTTAAAATCACAAAATTTTCGTGATTTTAAAGTGTTCTCTTTATAAAAAAAAACCGAACATTTAAATAATTGCTTAACTGCAAATAATGAATTCTTTGTAAAATGTAGAGTTAAAGTGAGGCATCTATCATGTATCTACATCAAATCTGATCTGACTAATTCTCAACCATAGTGAATGTTCAGTCTAACATTCACTATGGTTGAGAATTAGTGAATGAAAAAAAACGATGATACAAATGTACGGTGATGTATATAAATTACATGAATGATTGTACACTAAATTAGTTATAAGAACGTTGAGATTAACATCTTTCTATTTTAAATATTTTAACATTATTATTTTAGTTGATGGATGGATTAGATATAGGTATAGCTTCGACCCTTTACAGAGCCATCTCCTGTCATAGTTTTTTTTATTAATTAGCGGAGTAGAAGGTTAAAACATGTTTTTGTGTATAGAGTATAAACTATCTCCATGAGAAAGGGTCTTGAAATAGTAAAAAATAAATAAAATAGTTAACAATTGAAATTTAAAAAATGTTGTAAGTTTAATAAGTAATTTGTATTCACTTGTTTTTTCCTATGGTTATTTTATTTAATTTTCTCTAGTTATTTTCATATATTGAGAGTTGGGTCAATTTCATGAATTAATTTGTATTTTAGGAGTTAGAAAATCATTCCAGGTTATGCAACTAAGATATCGAACATTACTGCAAGTTTGATTGAAGGCCGATAATTGAAAATGGGCAAGAAATCTTCTAGCTTACTATTAAGAACTTGGCTATTTGTTTGCTACTATGAACTTTGTATAGAGTGCAAATGAGATTGATAAGAAGCAGGATCAACGAAATATATATATGTGCTTCAACTTTGGTTATATTCTGTTTTTTCATTAAAAGATATTTACTAGTATAAGCTGATGGTCAAGAGAAAGAACTGAGGATTCTCTGTAAAAGTACCGCCGGAATGCGAGGAGATTCCAAGTATGTAACACTGTCAAGGGTAAGAGGTAAGAAGCAGTGGCTGACTCAAGCCTAAGTAAAGGCTGGGGCCGCGCCCTCTAAAGCACCTCTTAATACTTTCACCTGACGGTAGACCATCCCTGCTCCTTCGAGCCTATACTTGCAGTGGCGTAGTCTAGACGTGCTTGACTAAAACACATCCTTATATCCTTCCTAATAGTTCAGTTAGAGTCGGGATTTCATCATTTCTATTTACATATTCACGTCGCCTCTAGCAGGAACTCGCGACGCCTCTGGTTGTATTGGTGTCTCCTAGACAGTGTAAAGACGTGAAACGTCGGACTTACTTAACTCTACAGCGACGACCCCACGCTTCGATCTAACTATCGGTTCTTCCCAACTTTACACAACCTCTGTGGCTTCTGATTATCGTGACTTCTACCTCCGTTACCTTTCGACATGACCCGAAATGGAATATACAGAAACTACTGTAATTTACTCTTTAAATGGAAAAAACAGAGGAGGAATCATGTTAGATGTAATCCTAAGAAATTATTTGCGAAATATTCAGTGTTGAATAATTTCAATCTTCTTTGAGTAAACAGTGGTAAATAGTTATATCATTTACTACTGAAAATAGAATATGGCATAACTCAATACCATTTACAGCACATAGTAATATCTATTTTAATAAATAAGACCTTGAGTTCTATTAAAATTTACCTGCAAATATGAAACGAAAGAAAAAAACTATTAACAAATTTCAATTGTAAAATTATTAAAATCATACTAATGTACCTAATATTTATAATACCTAAAAATTTATTTATCTAACTCATTATTAAATGATATTTAGAGAATCACTGACAGATTTAATTGACCATTAAATAATTGGGTATTAATAATTACTACAATACATAATTTACTTGGACTACTAGTACTACTCAAATCACAAACAATAAGCCTCACAATCTTCAGTTGAATTTTTCTTTTGATTTTACTAAAATTTGATAACGGTAATAATTGTCCATAATCTGTGGCCAGAGAACATAATGACTTTAATTGGTGATTAGTTTACAGGTGATATTTAATTAAATATGCAGATATTTTTATTGCCCAGAGATTAAGCCCTTGTATTCAGTGAATTTTCCCTAAGTTATTTGTTAGTTATGTTGATAAAGTTAATTTTATAGATTCAAAATGTTTACTTTAACAATGATTTTATCAATAGATGTTAAAAAATTCAATATATAACATTATGGAAGACACGATGTTTGCTTATAATAAACGAGCAGTTAATCCCGAGGCAACGGGCTTAGTTTTATAATTATTTTCCTAATATATTATAATTGTTTTGACCATGTCATTTAATTAATTGTACAGAATATTATTTTAATTATTTAATTAATGTCTCACGATAGATCAGTACGCTGTGTGTTTAGCAACCCATTCTATTTGGGCAGCATCACTGTTATTTTTGTAAATAAAGTGTTTCTCTCTTAATTTAAATTCAATTTAGATAAGTTATTATATCTATTTAGATAATTTGTATCTAACTGAAGACCAACAAAATCAAAACAAAAATTTATTTTTATTGAAATAAATGTGGTGGCCTTAGCTTTTGCAATAACAAATCATTTCGAGATGCGTCGTCGCCGACGTCGGTACTCTACTCGATTATAATGATATATATCAATGATTTGGGAAAAAATAAAGAATTCTAAAGGAATAAGAGAACTAGACTTCTACATTTCCTATTTTATTATAGCTATCTGCTATCTTTTAGGGTATTAAAGTAGAAATAGAAAAGTGTTGTCCCAGCTCTTTCTTTACCATTTAAGGAGATTTAATTTTTTTTTTTTAATTGGTTATTGATGATAACAAACCATTATTATTTATCTTCAAGGAGGATTTTAAGCTTAAGTCCTCTGAAGGGTTATCCTTGATAAAGTTGTCTTTTTAGTAAATTTAAACAAATACTTTTTTGTAAGCAATTCTGTTTTTTTTTTTATATAGATTTCTTTTTAGCCCATTTTTCTAAATATGGATTATAAGAAATGACTAAGTAAGCAGTAATAAATGATTGAAACAAAAATATATATATATATATATAATAATCTGCCGATCCGTTACCATTCGGTAGGCTCGGAAGCAAATAAAGAAAAACATTTTGAAGAATTTAAAAGGATAAAGCATGATTCCATTAAAAATTAAAGGCTGTCATGTCCTGATTGGAATTTTATGAAGTAATATCAGACCTACTTATCTCAGATATTCATGGAATTTTTAGAACGATGGACATACGCTAATACTGATAAATCAATTTTTTTGTTATTAGGCATTAAGATTTATTATGTATAAAGATTAGTCGATATTTGAATGGTTGGTAGGTCAAAATATTCCCTTGATCTCTCTCTTTATTAGTCTGCTTCCTGGTAAATAGAGTGATCAAGGAACATTAAGTTTGCCCACTTTAACTTATCAAAACAATTAAAATTAAAATAAAAAAATTGTCTAATTAAATATAATTAAAAAGAAAATCGGGTACGGGGTACATCGGAACTTTTCCTCACTTAAGAGGCCACTAAAGTGGCCTCTCCTACGTGGTCAGTACTTGGATGGGTGACCGTTCTGAACTAACTGATTTATTATCATTCTTAAAAAAAACCTTATTTTTAATACCTATATTTTATTTAATTATTCGAAGTTTGGCGGTATTTTGACAGACGTAAACAAACTTTGACGTCATCAAAATTATCGCACTAATAAATAATTATATTCGCTTATAATGTTTAAACTAATTAATGGAATTTCACCGGATTTTTTTATATTTGCTCCTTAAATTTGTCCGGTTTTAACGATATTATGCTATATGGCAAAAACCTATTTATACTTTCGGTATTATTAACCGTCAAAGTTTAAAAATTCAAAAATTGATAACTTCAAAATGGTGGCCAATATCAAAATGATATTTGGGGGCTTGTTTGTCATACAGAGAGCTACATTCATGCCAAATTTCAACTAGATCAGGACCATTTTCGATTTATTATAATTTTCTTAAATTTTTGCTGACTCAGCAAACTGGGTTCATGATGGAGGAAAATGATTTTCCGGGCGGCAACACTACAGGTAAGGACTGATTTTTCTGCCAAGTTTCAACTCTCTAAGTTAAATACATTGGGCGCTACGATGATAACACACATACATACATGCAGACGTCATGCTGAAAACCACTCAGGAGGTCTTGAAAACACCCAAAACCGATAATTCCGTTGAAATCTCGAAAACAATTTTTTTTGTGAAAACAGTACTTTTCCTACTATAGGAACTCACTTCCTAGTTGGTGAGGAAAAGTAAAAATGAAAAAAGTCTGATTTTGGTAGAACCCGAATTCGGGGTGTTCAAATGAAATGGATCAGTAGTAATTAAAGTGCAAATGGATTAAGTTTTCTCTTAATTTGTATTTAGTCTTTAATATTATCTCATTTATATAATTAATCAAGAACATTAACTATTTATCTTATACATTTAATTAATTAATATCTCACTTCAACTCTATCTACATTTATCATTATTACTCTATGTAATCCTCGCGCCAAAAAGGGGTAGTCGCTGGACTACTTCCTTTTCACATGCTGATCAAGCCAAGATAAAACTTAAAATAACTGTAACACTTATAACATGTTTTATTGTAGTTGTGTTAATCAATAAAGTTAAAAAAAAAAAAAGTCTATAATATGAGCCCTACCATTTCCCTTCCCCCTACCATTTCATTTCCAACCCTCCCCTCCTCCCCTCATCACAAAATGAATGAACCTCTGTAAACATAAAAAATAAATTGGAAGTGACTGAACTTTGGAAGCTTATATAACTTCACTGAAAGGGGTTCGAATCGAAAAAAGTTCAAAGTAGCGAACCATCTCCAATGTATCATCTACAAGATAGGATACTTTTTTTTGGTTTGGTCATCACGTAAAAAAGTACGTGTGATAACAGGGTACACTATCAAAAACACCTTTTCTGGAGAGGTCGGATCTAAAGACAATAAGAAAGCTATCAGCGTCACTTCAAGCCCTACAAGATAGGCTAGTTAGTATTTTATTGTGAGTTACATTAAGTCAGAAATATCGCCTGTACAATAAATACTGTAGTGAAATCAGATAGCGTACATATTTCATATTAACATAAATATATAAGATATTTGTCTCTACTCCCATTTTTAAATTTATATAAATTTGAAGATTTATATTGTAACCAGTCCCTTTAAAGTTTTTTTTTTTTTTAAAAAATCGAATAAAAAATTAATTACCACTTTTAATTATATTGATATATGCTAAGATTAGAGTACTATTATTACTGGTCTTATATTACTTTGCTTTGTAAGTTTCATCGCACACCTATTACACCAATTTTGAACCACTTCCCGTCTTTCAATCTTCCCCAAATTTTGCACATAGAAACAATTTAGGTTAAGAATTCAAAAATAAAATAAAAATGTTGAAAATAAGACCAGTTTTTTAAAATGGTACTTTTATATTAATTATTTTCTTTGATTTGGGACAATTGTCTACAATATACTAAGAACTTTAGGGTAAGGTTTCTCGGAACTATTTTTATTAAGGCTTTAAATATAAAATATAAGCTAAAACGAAAATAAAATAATAACAAACTACGTTCATAACAAAATTTAAATAGGAAGACTCTTTTTGAAATTAAATCATCTTTCTTCTAAATAAATATAAAATAATATTTATAATATAATTATTATATAATAATTATATTATATTTATAATAATTTATTATATAACTTTTTTTCTTTTTTTTTTTTTTTTTTATATATTTGCAGTAATATTTGAATTACATTTTTGCTTTTGAGCTTCATAGGTTACGAAAGAATTGTGATCATTCTGAAGAAAATTTTTTTCCCACCAAATTAGAAAATGCCTAGACACAAATCCGTTTCAGACTATCGGTCGTTTTGCGAACTAACGTAATTATATCTTAAAACTGCTCGTCTGATTTTATGCAATTTAGTTGGTAGGTCAAAATTAGTTTATAGTTGGTGCCCATAAAGGTTTTAACTTTCTATGCCCATTCTCATTGGCTTCTCTTCCAATAGCACCCAACGTTTTTTATTAACACCTAATATATCTTTAAAAGTACTCATCTGATTTTTAAGAAAATTGGATGATTTGTTGAAAGTAGCCACAGTCCTATAATCATTTTAACCACCAGCGCTCACTTTTTGCTCAAGTTTTGTTAAATTGAAACTTTTATTTATTTTGACGTATTTTAAAAATGGAGGAAAAATTAAATAAATTAGACAATAATGGGTTGTAATAGTTATATACGCACCAAGGGAGGAAACCAAGTCATTACACCCTGAGCGTTTTTGTTGGTATATACTGCCTAAATATACATACTGCCTAAATCTCGAGGCATAGCCGAGGGAAATAATTATAGCGAGGGTACTATGCTTTTTTGCTCCCGTGGTACGTACAAGATTTTTCCTCTAGAAAGGAGAAAATTAACACTAAGGTATTAACACTTTAGGTATTAATAACTAAATTTGCAAATTTTTATACCTTTACTTTTAAAGAAACTTTTTTCAAGTCAAAATAAATTAAAAGAATATTTAAAAAAAAAGCTGTTTACCTACTAAACACAACTGCTACTTGTTACATAACAGACAACACTGATTTTTTTTAAAGAATAATAAGTTGGCTCTACTGCTTACAGATCTTTTTATTTTATTATTTCTTAAAATAACGTCAGTTTATTAATAAGCTAGCTAATGGGGTACTTACTTTCTAGGAGCATAACATAATATATCATTGTTGGAGAACAACAGTTATTTAAGTTTTATATTTTACCTTATTTAATTGTGTAAAATTTTATGTTTATCACAATGGCACTATTTAGCATACAATCTTTTAATCTTCACAACACAGTACTTTTGTCAACTTTAAATAAATATACAGTTACGCGTAAAAGGATCGTAAATCAGCATAACCTGTTTAATGGAACCTCCTTCACTTAGTCGTGCATTCTGAAAGGCATTTATGTACTTGCACTTGCGCTTGGCAATAAGAGTAATAGACACATTGATGTACATTCAGCTTATATTTAATTTTATGCAACATTCATTCTCACTAAGTCCGGGTGGAAGACGTCAGGAACGTACCAACCTATGCAGCGGTATGAAGCCCACCTCCTACGTTATCGTCACACAAGCTAAGTCCATTTAAATATCTACTTTTATTTATAAATTTGTCAACATTAATTCCGTGTGAATAAGGTTCAAATTCTATAAGCCTAACAAACATAATTAATTCTATTAAGAGTGGGACCTCTCGTATTCATGAAATGTAAAAGTCGCTAGTATATTTATTCTTGCGGTTTGGATTTGATCTTGTAACCCCAACCACATAGCTAGAACTTTTACTTAGAAATTTTTTTATCCTTTCACTAAACTGTTGGAGATTATAATAGAGCTGGAGTTCCAAAATAAGAATGACATGGACCCCTTATTGGTTTTTCAAACTATTTCTCTTTTCATTTCATTTAGTTAAAATTTATGGTTTAGAGAAAGATATCCTATGTACTCATTGATTATTCAATGCTGGGCTAAGAGACAGTATTTTCTATTTCTTTAATGTAATTTATGCAAAGTGTGAACATGGAGAAGCTGAGTAAATTGAGTCAAATCTAATGCTCTTTTTAAAAATAACTTATGTTTAACTTTAAATATTTGTTTTGTTGTTTAAGTATAACTTAATCCAACCTTTTGTTTAAGGGATTATATATATACAGTTAAAAGCACCATAAAAAAAGAAAAAACAACCGCACAAAAATGTTTGACGCATACAAAACTCATTATTTGAACCGTTAGCTTTAAGTGTTTGTGTTTATCATCATCATTACAAATAAACCTATTGTATTAAAGTTTATTGGCCTTATACTTTTTCGAATTATAAGCTTTCTTATAGAGATTTAAATACAAATATTTTCAATTTGTTATTGCTTTCTCTTATAAAAACATATTAAGCTCCATCAAAGTGAGTATACTTTTATTTAAATTTAATTTCGAAAGTAGTAAAAAAGTATGAGTTTAAGTATTCAATCTGTTAAAATCGTTAAAGATAACCTTGACTGGTACTGAAAATTTAAACAATTCTTTTAAAAATTATAACTGTTATCAAATTATGAAAAGTTAAATGATTTCCGTACTTTATAGGCTTTGACATTGAGAAATACGTGAGAATAAGTCTTCCAGTAGTAAACTGTTGGTTTCAACGTTTTGCTCCCAGAGTGATACCTAACGTTGGAAGCTTGAATTTTCAGAACCATGAGTGCTGGTCTTATCCTTTCTCTTTTTATTTAAATTGTTAATATAGTTAATAGATGGATCTTAAGATGTGAAAGTATGATTCATTAATCCATTTTGATTCAGAGATGTTTCGACCCTTTATCCTAAGGTCATCATCAGTGTTAAGGCTTCTATCTTTCTTCAATGAAAAAATCTTTCTTTCTACAATGAAAAATACATAGTCAATTACAATTATGTCTTATATAATTCTTAAATCTTAACTAGTACAATTTAATAATAACAAATATGCCCCCTCCTATTCCCCTCGTCTATCTCCCTCCCCGCGTTCTCTCCATAATAAAAACTATTAATAGTTTTTGCGCGATCTTTAAAACTTTATAGCGGTGTGGCTGTTGGTTTTATTAAAAAATTGTATTCGAAAAAAATGTTTGTCTCATTGAATAGATGAAGTTAGATTTTTCTTTCTGACCTAAAATTCCAATTTTAAATTTGAAGTTCATGTTTACGTGAGCGTTGCGTGCGAACGCTTGGGTGGATAACGTTGTCCAACGGACTCGTCCTGGCCATTGGTAAAATGAACATGTCTACCAAATTTCATCAAAATCGACTACTTTTACTCAAGTTATCGTCACACGTTTCAGACAGGGGTTCGCGGACACACAGACACGAGACCAAAAATGTTCTCTGATCTCTAAAACGGATTTCTGTCTTGGAATTTTTAAAATCGGAGAAAAAATTTGTTCGTTCTCAAAAGTGAACACAATGCTTCCGTTACCTTCGGTAAATTCGGAAGTAATAACAATAATTTAAATATTAAAATAAAAAAGTCCAGTCATGCACCATGGCTTAATGAGCGAATTGTCAATGAAATCTGCGTATTATTGGCTTATGATAACATAGGAAAATTTTGGTTTAGAATTTGGATGGGTGAAAAAAAATAGGTACACAGGGGTACGGGGTACAAAAGTCAAAATAGTATAAACCCTTCCAAGATGCAATCCCTTCAAAAGTCGTTGGAAATCTCTTTAGGAGTACAGTAATTGTTGTTATGTGCACGTTTGTCATATTATCACATAAGAAGGGGGAAATAACATGTTTTTATGCTATTTTTGACCCTAAATGTCGAACTCATCCTTTCTTTTGATATTATTGACATTAAAATTTGTTTGGATTTTTTAAGTGGACCCTATCGTCTGGAGTGACACACACACACATATATATATATATATATATATATATATATATATATATATATATATATATATATATATATATATATATATATATATATATATATATATATATATATATATATATATACATACATATACAGGGTGGTCCAAAAGTCTCCCCCCCCCCCTCTTAACTTTTGAACGGTTTGAGATAAATTAATGAAACTTGGGGGATCTCTACCATGCAAAGGGAAGTTTGTTTTCATGCAATCGCCCACTAGGGGCAACCACCTACTTTGCCCCCAGGCCACCCAACTTCAAAATTTCAAATTGGAATGTATATTTTTGATAGCATATTTGGATTCTACGGTGAAAAATAATAAACTTTTACTTGAAACTATTTTTTCTATCTCCAATATTTTTCCCCCTACAGGGGGGCAAAGATAGCAAAATAACCCTCCCGATAATACGTTGTAAAATCTAAACGGTTAGAGATAAATTAATGAAACTTAGGGGATCCGTACCATGTAAAGGGAAGTTTGTTTTCATGCAATCGCGCAGTAGGGCAACCACCCATTTTGCCCCCAGGCCACTTAACTTCAAAATTTTAACTTAGAGTGTATATTTTTAATAGCAGATTTAGATTCGACGGCAAAAAATAAAAATATTTTACTTCAAATTTTTTTTTCTATCTCAAATATTTTGCCCCCTATAGGGGGGCAAAGGTATAAAAATAGTAAATTTCAGCGCCTGGGGGCAAAATGGTGGTTTCCCCTAGTACGCGAATGGATGAATACCCAGTTACCTTTACATGGTACAGATCCTCCAAATTTCATTGCTTTATTTCAAACAGTTTAGATTTTAAAACGATCCAAGTGCTATTTTTTTACAATTTGAAATTTTGAAGTTGGGTGGCCTGGGGGAAAAGTGGGTGGTTGCCCCTAGTGGGCGATTGCATGAAAACAAACTTCCCTTTGCATGGTAGAGATCCCCCAAGTTTCATTAATTTATCTCAAACCGTTCAAAAGTTAAAAGGGGGGGGGGGGGGGGGGGAGACTCTTGGACCACCCTGTATATATATACATAAAAAATCGGGTACAGGAGAACTAACTGATTTATTATCATTCTTAAAAGAAAAACCTTATTTTTAATACCTATATTTTATTTAATTATTTGAAGTTTGGCGGTATTTTGACGGTATTTTCTCTCTTTATTAGTCTGCTTCCTGGTAAATAGAGTGATCAAGGAACATTAAGTTTGCCCACTTTATAACTTATCAAAACAATTAAAATTAAAATAAAAAAACTGTCTAATTAAATATAATTAAAAAGAAAATCGGGTACGGGGTACATCGGAACTTTTCCTCACTTAAGAGGCCACTAAAGTGGCCTCTCCTACGTGGTCAGTACTTGGATGGGTGACCGTTCTGAACTAACAGATTTATTATCATTCTTAAAAAAAACCTTATTTTTAATACCTATATTTGATTTAATTATTCGAAGTTTGGCGGTATTTTGACAGACGTAAACAAACTTTGACGTCATCAAAATTATCGCACTAATAAATAATTATACTCGCTTATAACATTTAAACTAATTGATGGAATTTCATCGGGGTTTTTTATATTTGTTTCTTAATTTTTTCCGGTTCCAACGATATGCTATACGTCAAAAACCTACTTATACTTTCGGTATTATTAACCGTCAAAGTTTAAAAAATCAAAAATTGATAACTTCAAAATAGGGGCCAATATCAAAATGAAATTTGGTGGGCTTGTTTGTCATACAGAGAGGCAGTGCTCGATTTCTAGAAATTGAGGTGCTGGAACTACAACCTACCCTCTCTCTCCCCCCCCCCCTATAGAAGGGGGGTCCGGGGGTCCTCCCCCGGGAAAATTTTGAAAAATAAAAAAGTTCAATGATACGTGAAATTGAATAAACGTTCAAAAACAGCATTTTAAGCAGTTTAGGACATAAACCCACACTGCAATCAGGTGGGTTTATGTCCTCTTAAAATGAAACCTTATCATTTTTACTGGTCTTATATTACTTTGCTTTGTAAGTTTCATCGCACATTTCCGTTTCCCCAATTTTGAACCACTTCCCGTGATTCAATCTTCCCCAAATTTTGCACATAGATACAACTAAGGTAAAGAATACAGAAACCAAAAACAAAAAAACAAAAAACAAAATGGCGTCAAATTGATTTGCTTTTTAAGTTTCATCGCACACCTATTACCTCAATTTTGAACCACTTACCGTCATTCAATCTTCCCCAAATTTTGCACAAAGATACAAATAAGGTGAAGAATACAGAAATAAAAAAAAAAAAAAAAAAGGTTGCAAATAAGACCAGTTTTGAAAAATGGCATTTTTATATGAATTATTAAGTAGTATTTTTTATAAAAAATTTCTCGATTAGCTTGTCACGTGTTGTTTTAATACTCTCAATAAATAAATAGTTACTTAGGTTTATACGAATCATTAAATCAACAAAACATTCCCTGTATCACTCGCTCCGGGCTAGTTTCGGCACAGCGTCTCTGCACAGCACAGTTCTTATTTAATACAATCCCTGCCATTAAAAAAACCTTTGTTGTTTCAGGTTATCATAATTTAGTAGTATAATCTCAACAAAAGAGAATTTTTTGTATTTGGAAAATAAATATTTGCCAGTTTAATACATGATGTCCCTAATAAAATTTATAGTCACTCACTGACAAACAAAATTTTAACAAAGAATTTTAAAAAAATCTTAGTGCCGATAATGTTATTTTTTATTTATCTGAGAGAGAGGTCCCGGAACGCCGTTCCGCCGCGTTCCGCCTCAAATCGAGCACTGCAGAGAGGTATATTCGTGCCAAATTTCAACTCGATCAGAACCATTGTCGATTTATTACGATTTTTTTTTAATTTTTGCTGACTCAGCAAACTGGGTTCAAGATGGCGGAAAAAGTTGATTTTCCGGGCGGCACAACTACAGGTTAGGACTGATTTTTCTGCCAAGTTTCAACTCTCTAGGTTAAATACCTTGGGCGCTACGATGATAACACATATACACACACACATACACACACACATACATACGTCATGCTGAAAACCACTCAGGAGGTCTTAAAAACACCTAAAACGGATAATTCCGTTGAAATCTCAAAAAAAAATGTTTGGTGAAAACAATACTTTTCCTACTATTAGTAGTGAGGAAAAGTAAAAAAGTATTACATTTCAGGAATCGACTCAGAATGGTCTAAAACGGATTTGCATGGAGAAAATTTTCAAAAATTCGCATTTCAAAAATGTTGTAGTTATTGCAATAGCTTAATTTTCTTCGAAAATTCGCTAAAATTACTCTATGATTAAAATCAAAACTATATAAAATGCAGTAAAATTAACAAATTACAAAATGAGTAATTTTAATGTTATTTATGTCCTAGTAGAATTAATAATAATTTATGATAAGGGTGAAAGATTAATTAATAAATTAAAATCTCTTATTTAGTTAAACAATTATTAATCAGAGTATTTGGTATAATTGTATTTATGTATTTTTTTATGATAATATAATAAAAAAAAAAAAAAAATGAATTGTAATTGGGTTACTGGTGGTACCTGTTTTTTTTTTTATAATAAATAAAAAATTTACATCTTTTTATATAATATAACGTCGCTCTCTTATAGAGACATAGAGAATGATTTTATTATACCGAACTTAAAACAAATCTTGTAATTATATCAACTATATTTGTTTTTGTTAAATTTGACTAATAACTATCATGATTAAGAATATAAAAAAGTCATCATTGTAACCAACTATTTATCAGCCATTGTAGTAAAATAAAGACTGATGACCGTAGGATGAAGGATTAAAACTTCTCTTAATCAAAATTAATCAAAATGGAGTAATATTTCATATTTTCACACCTTAAGATCTATCTACCATATAAACAATGCTAAAGTTTCCACCAAAGTCGCGATAGAAACAACATATTATTTGTATTAACAGTTTCTATAATATACTCCAGACTGTAAGTAATTTTTAAATTTATCATTTATGTACGAATAGGCTTGGAAACTCTTTCTGACGTGATATTTTTAACCTGAGCATGACCAGTTTGAGTTGTTCCCACTTTTATATCTAATTAAGTTTTTATTTAAGTTGCAAAACAATTTTTTTTATATAAGTCTCTACAGAATTAATTGTTCTAATATATTTTAGAAATTTGTTCAGTAATCAAGATTTTCAACGGCTTTTGGTATTTTATTTGTTTCAAAGTCCAAACTAATAACAACCTGAGACCTATTCTTTATTCCTAAAGAAATTATATGTATATTCAACACTAATACTCGCAAGCAACAACGAAGGGATCAGTGTAGCCGAGTGGTCGACTTACTTGCATACGTTAATCACTATGACCTTGACCAGGCCATAGTGGTTAACGGATAAAGTGGTTATGTACTTCAACTTGTTTTACCTAAATCAATTTCATTTACCGATATATCTTGTGAGATAGTTAAAATACTAAGGAGGTAAGACATATTTTACAGTGATGGTCATATCGGTAGATATGTGAGGTGGCCGATCCCCTCCCGTGCTATACTAAGTAAGACGTGTTTAATGGACTCGTTACAGCATTGAGCACACCCATTTACTTAATCCGTGTACTCCCTGCCTTCGAGTTTAGAACCCAAAGCTTCAGGTCCAACCCTCTGAAAGAAAAATAACACAAGCATCGTACAAGTGACTACTACAATATACTGATGCCTTTGCAGATCGAAAAAAAAAAAAAAAAATCAGACGCCGGAACTTCAGTATCGGAACTTTTACTTGCCAAATTAATTAATTGGAAATTCATCAGCGGACGATCAACGAAGCGGAGTCAGAAAAATAATAAAATCTTGAGATAAACGCGAACAAAAGATGAGTTTCCCACATCCACCTTCCGGACGGTCCCACAAAATTTGAGTTAACCTGTTCTTATATACCCCAAGCGATTCATGAAAAAAAAAGTTCCCTTGAATTTTGACTTTTGTCACGGCCGCCTCAAAAATGAAAATATGACAAAAGTGTATGTAACGAAAATTAATATACTCTTAAAGAGCTTTCCAACAACATGCATCATAAAGGGTATATACATTTTCGACATTTGTACCTCGTACCCCGTACTTCCACCGTCCGGATGTTCCCGAAAAGTTGGAGTTAAGCTTTTCTCACGTGCCCCAAGTGATTTACGCAAAAAGAATGTAGTCTCGAATTTTTGCTGCACTAAGTTACTGTTCATTTATAATTTTTTATTTTTTCCGTTTTTTCATATTTACCCACATCTTTAATGAAGATATGACAAAAGTGTATATAACAAAAATTACTGTACTCTTAAAGAGCTTTCTAACGACATGCATCATGAAGGGTATATACTTTTTGTGACTTTTGTACCCCGTACCCCGTACTTCCGCAACCGGATGTTCCCGAAAAGTTGGAGTTAAGTTTTTCTCATGTGTCCCAAACGATCCTCGCAAAAAAAAAATATAGCTTCAAAAGCTCTTATCTGATTTGAATGAAACTTTTATAGTTTATCGAAAGTAATCCACAGATAGCCCCAGAATTATTTGAACCGTCTGCGCTCTTAAACTTTTGCTAAATTGATACTTTAATTCGTGTAAAAAACCAAAACCATTTTGACTGATTAAAAAAAACGGGGGAAACAATTGAACCAATTAGATAATAATGGCTTGCAAACGCATAAAATTAATAAAGTACGTGGATAGGATGCGAGGAAGCTATGTGCCACACCAATTGGCAGTCTATATTGATTTATACTCTGATTATTACAAATCTAGTTCATCTACAATTTTCTATGACATCGTTGTGGAATGTGTGAGTCATCGAAGAAGGAAGTTGGGAGGTTTTTTGTATGATATGATGAAATAAAATCAGACTGATGGGCGCTGATAGACAGATATCTGTAGGAGCCTTTAAGCCAACTCTCACTTTAATCCACACAACTTATAATTATAACTCTTGAGAAGGCTTTTTTTATGATACACATAATTTTAAAGACTTCTACCATCCTACTCGTTTTGCCCCACAGACATGTTTTTGGAAAGAAAAAAAAATTCAAAACTGGACACAGTCTGGTTCGTTTAGTGACCGAAATAAAACATGACCCGGTACGAGGGATTAAATTGGCGTTATATAATATCTATATCCCAAATTCTAATATGCAAGATATTATACTCGTATCTTGAAGAATAATATTATATTCGTCAGAACAGTTTAAATTTATACAAAAAATGGTGTTGTGCCACAACGATCTTTGTGCTACTTTCTATGAGAAATCAAATACGTAATTCTACTTTATAAGAAGCTTTAAGGTACAGGTGTATAAGTCTAAGCCTCCAGCAATTTTGTAATAAAATTATGAATAAAAGGTGATAAATGTCTTAAACACACAGATCAAAGCGTAATAACCAAATATCTTTGGCTGGGAGATCCTATGTAAACAAATGGTCGATATTCAGTTTCGAAGTAGATATGGCCTTAAGCAAATCTATATAGCAATCATTGTTCCGAAAACAAGACCTTGGATAACAATATAAAAGTTACTGTTACGTAGATAAATCAGAATAGTCAAAAAATATGTGTGGGACTCTCACACATTAGAAGTGAATCTTAACTTCTAGAAAAAGTTGCTTTTATGTTCCCTCCTACATAATATTAATATAATATAATTATATATAATTTCAAGATAAAAAGAACTTTTTATATACTACGTTTTTAAATTTTCTGTTGATTCGTATGTAATGTTGATAATATAATTATTATTGTTATATAATATATAATGTTAGTGAAAAAAAAAAAAAAATTCCAAATTTATTTACTTCACATAAATGACAACAAACCAGAGAGCTGATCTTAAACCTATAAAAGGATAAATCTTTGTACAACGGATCTCCCCAACACCAAATCTAAAGCATGCCATCGATATATTTGAAATAATATAATCGATAAATAATATAATCGATATTTCCTGTTTAGCTGTCATTCAATGTTTACCTATCACAAATTTGAGACCCGTCAAAATGAAGATAGCGTAAATATTGGATATGGCAAAACAAATAAAATAACTTGCGGATTTTTTCCGAACTAACTTTCCGCACAGCAAAATTTGCTGAAAACTAATTAAATTTTGCTGAAAGATGGCTAAAAGTATTAAAATAATGCATTGTCATCGTGTTCTGAGCTATGCTAAAAGTTTCAATTGTCTAGCTATTCGGGAAGTTAGTTAGAAATCGATTGCCAGATTTGTACCGGACAAATAAACAAACAAACAAACAAGAATGCAAGCTAATAAAAACGTAGTAAAATATGTCATACACGGGTGGCCACGATAAACTGGCTCACCCTGTTATCTCTTTTATTTTTGAAGATAGAGAAAAAAAGTAAATGGTAACTCACCTTGGATTATCACGTAGTTTTATAATATGAGTTCCAAAAATATTTATATCTCATAGTTTCGGCGTTATCTCTCTCAACTTTGTAATCTTAAATGGTAACCTATATTTTTTATATTTTTTTTTCTAAAATTAGATTGCTTTTGAAGAAAAATGAGCCTTAAAAAAATCGGTTGAGAATTGACAGAGATATTCAGTTTTCAATGAAACTAAAATGCTATCTAAGTATGTAAAATACAAAATCTATAAAAAAAAAAAAATTATCTTAAATCTGGTTATTTCACTTATTAAGGTTAGTTGAATGCATGTACTGATCAAAAGTCAAACCTTGTTTCCATTCCTTTCCTAAACTGTAGAGAAAAGGTAGATTGTCGACACACTGATCAATGAGGTCCTGCCAATGATGTTCCTGAATGGAATGGAAAGAAGTTTTGGCGTTTGGCGTTTGATCAGTAAATGCATTCAACTAACCTGAATAAGTGAAAAACAAAGTGAAATAATCAGAATTAAGATATTTTTTTTTTAGATTTTGTATTTTACATAGTTAGATAGCATTTTTGTTATATTGAAAACTAAATATCTCTGTCAATTCTCAACCGACTCATTTTTCTCAACCGGCTCATTTTTCTTCAAAGGCAATCTAATTTTAGAAAAAAAAAAATATAAATAATATAGGTTACCATTTAAGATTACAAAGTTGAGAGAGATAACGCCGAAACTATGAGATATAATTATTTTTGGAAATCAAATTATAAAACTACGCGAAAATCCAAGGTGAGTTACCATTTACACTTTTTCTCTATCTTCAAAAATAAAAGAGATAACAGGGTGAGCCAGTTTATCGTGGCCACCTAATTCAGAGTTTAAATCGTTCGTAGAAGAAGCACGTAACTCAATGTTACTCGTACATCAAATCAAATTGCTCCACTTATTATATTCTAAGTTCATTGAAATGAAGATTTGTAGGTTCCAAGATAAAGGAAACAAAAAAAAAAATAGTTATTATGTACTTAGATTTAATTAATAATGGAATAGCACAACAAACCTTATTTAAGTAATGCACATTATATAAATCATTTATTAAATACGCAACAAACATATTTATAAACAAGAATTTACAATGCCACCACAGTCAGATAACTTCTCAAAGAAACGCAATTTCAATTAATGAAATGCTTTCATAAAATGTTAGCGAATAATGAAGAAAAAAACATTAATATATAGATTAATTATCAAAATGTATATACTAATACGTTTATAAACCAATTATGTGTATTGATTAAATCATCTATACTCACGTGGTGTATTGGATAGCGCGTCTGATTTCAAATTCAAAAATCGATGGTTCGAAACTCGTCTAGGTGAATGTTTTTCTACAGGTGATTAAATATCTTTCCCACTAGTGGAGTGTCAAAACAACAACTTACAACTTCACATAACAAATGTTTCAATTGGACAAGTCTCGAAACGCGAACTTCGTTTCACAATGTCGTTTCATCCAAATCACTTTACTCTACCGCGGCTAAAGAAGTTTCACTTCAAAAAATGTGTTATTTTCTTGTTGTAGCTTGCTTTCTTGTTTGTTTGATTGTTTGTTTGTTTGTCCGGTACAAATCTGGCAATCGATTTCTAACTAACTTCCCGAATAGCTAGACAATTGAAACTTTTAGCATAGCTCAGAACACGATGACAATGCATTATTTTAATACTTTTAGCCATCTTTCAGCAAAATTTAATTAGTTTTCAGCAAATTTTGCTGTGCGGAAAGTTAGTTCGGAAAAAATCCGCAAGTTATTTTATTTGTTTTGCCATATCCAATATTTACGCTATCTTCATTTTGACGGGTCTCAAATTTGTGATAGGTAAACATTGAATGACAGCTAAACAGGAAATATCGATTATATTATTTATCGATTATATTATTTCAAATATATCGATGGCATGCTTTAGATTTGGTGTTGGGGAGATCCGTTGTACAAAGATTTGTCGTTTTATTGGTTTAAGATCAGCTCTCTAAATGGTTGTCATTTATGTGAAGTAAATACATTCGGAACTATTTTTTTTTCACTAACATTATATATTATAAAACAATAACAATTATATTATCAAAATTACATACGATTCAACAGAAAATTTAAAAACGTAGTATATAAAAAGTTCTTTTTATCTTGAAATTATTTAATTTATCATTTGATAAATCTACTAATTCATCCAGCAATAGCATTGTGATGTGCAGCAGATTATTATACATATTTTTTCTATTTTGATTTCTGTCTTTAGAAAGAATAAAATAATAACCAAACAATATATTTATTTCTGCATAACAATCACTGTCTATCCCTTTTTAAAGAAGGTTGACAAAGAAAAAATGTATTTTTATTATTATAAATAAATCAATTAAATATATTTTGAGCTAATGCAATTTAAAGGCTAAAAAAGTGAGGATTAATACAAAAATATTTCGAGGCCTAATGCAAGAGAGGAAAAATGTGGCTTACAGATACAGTTTTAAAAACATGAGTGGCAAAGGGGGATTTTCACGAAAAGCCCCTAGGGGTTTTTAATGATGAAAATGTCAAAAAAGCTTATTTTTGTCGACTAATATCCTTAAAAAATAAACAAGTCTTCGGCAATAACAGAAGCCATAGGCAGGATGTCTAATTTTTTAGAGAGAAGGAAAAATATTTGCAATAATGTTTCCTGGCAAAAAAAGTATTAAACATTTTTTCCAATCATCCTATTTTATAACTTTCAAACGGGTAAAAATTTAATATACCTATATTAAGAAAACTTTTATGAAGAAACCATAACTTATGCATAATTCTAAACAAGAAAATAACATTGACAAATACTAGTAAAGAATAAAAAGTGACAATACTACGGAAACCATCAACAGTATTGTTTTTTTCAAGAGATGTTATAAAAAAATGCCTATTAAAATACATTCGTTATAGACTAAACGAGAAAAGAGTAATTTTTGTTTTTTCAGCCATACAGTTATAGAGTTTTTATTTTAATTGAAGTGCAAGTTTTTTTGCGGTTTTTTCCTATCCTTCGTAAAAGGATTTACTGATTTCTTAAAAAAAATGAACATTGTGTCTTTTTATTTTTTATTGTCTTGTGAAATCGTTCATTTATTTTTTCATGTCAGTAGGTCATATATGATAATCAATCTGAGATGTTGTTAAATGGCCTTTACCTCCGCCCTGTGATATCCTAATGTCGTGTTGATCAAGAGTTAAAAGAAACAGAAAAATATTTACTCATGTTATTTTCTTTCTAGTACATACTTTGTATTTAGACTTCCTAGGTTGGTACATCGTAATGAAGTTTATAGGTCTTTCGAATATGACCCCATCTTAGTGGATATTGGTTTCTATACGCTTTGCATCCTACGGTAGGAGCATTCAGACATAATAATAATAATAATAATATAATAATAAAAATAATTAAATAATAATAATAATAATAATAAAAATTATTTATTTCCTCCAATAAAAACAAATTTCACAAAAATAATACATACAAAAAATTTCAACAATGATATGTATAATTTAAAATACATACTTGTTTGCCTTAAACATCCATTGAGAAAATACCTAGAGCTCCAACAAGTAGCTCTAGTTCAATATACAGGTAAAAATTGACAATTTGATCGTTATAAAGAAAACTTAATAAATACAAATAATAGGTCCGACAAACTAGATCAAACCTTTCTCAGATACAGATTTTAAATCATATAATATCTTATTTAATAAATTCATTATATAAATAGGTATATTTTTAAAGTGTTTTAAAAGGTGATTGTTTATATTTAAGTTTCAATTTTTAGCGGATACACATTTATTTTAATTTAAATCAAATTATAATTATTATTTACTACGGGAAACAGACAGTGAAAAATACACTCCCGCGCCGGGATTTGAACCACGGGTCTCCTGTATTTCTAGTACAGATGCTCTCTCATATGCTCTGCTAAACTAAGCTACGCAGGATTATGATTTATATCCTGTACTAGAAATACAGGAGACCCGTGGTTCAAATCCCGGCGTGGGAGGGTATTTTTCACTGTCTGTTTCCCGTAGTAAATAATAATTATAATTTGATTTAAATTAAAATTTAAACTTTCCGTAGTATGAAAACTACCAAAAACTTAAAATTGAATTTTGCACATTTATTTTGTTCAATATCTCGAAAATTACATTTTCCCGGGAAAACGACCACATTTTAGAATTCATTTTTCAACAAAAGTCTGGGTTTGACAGAGTTTTTTGAGGTGTAGCATCCAAAATTAGTGTATCTTGATTTCGCCTCAGGGTATGATTCTTTTGAACATGGATGTCTAATTACATTGCCATCTGTTCATTATTTAGGCTCCACACATCTGCAAATATGCCATACAGGCAGTTTCTAAAAATCACTTCATTAGACTCAGGCTACCTTAAAACGTATAAAACCATAAACATTTCAAAATCCTTTTTTTCGCGACTAGAGTAGGTACTTGATATGTATACACTACGCATATACGGAAACGTAAAGCGTAATGAATTTTATCTACGATTGATACGAAATATAAACATTGTATCTCTGTTTAGATGCGTAGAAAGGGATTCTTGACGTACTTGTATTCATTGTGCATGCGCATCTCATAATTCTGAAGAATTCCTCTTTTTTCTGCCCTAGGGCGCTAAAAAGAGGTGGTTAGAGGTGGTTAGAGGTGGTTAGAGGTGGTTAGAGAATATGCTGTTTAATTAATAAAAGTAACAGTTTATATCGAGATTTTAGAGAAACAATGAGTGATTTAAGTGATTATGAAGAAAATGAGGAGAATTATATAGTCCACAGGCCACCATAAGAAGTGAGTCGCTGATTGATAAAGTTTTCTTACCTTATGGAATCGCTTATTTATGCCGTGTCCACCGATGAATTGGGTATATGGCAACTGGGCGCTGGGTAGGGTGGGTCGAATTTAACTTTTTTTAAAAATTCTGAACTACGATGGGCTAAAAAGTTGACCGTTGGTATGAAAACACCAGGCAAAAAAATTGGGCACATTTGAACAACCCCTAGGTGGAGCACACCAACCCTGAAATTTTGATATTTGGGGTAATCCTTAAAAATAGTGATTTTTGTGAGTTTCATGCTTTTTAAGTGTTTTAATGCTACACTGTTGACTTAAAATTCATTTTAACAGGTTGTGCACATATATTACAATAAAAAAAATCACAAAAATAAATTATGGGGGGGGGGGGGAGATTTCCATTTTTTTTTTAACTTCAAATTTTTAAGCTCTTTTTAGTTTTTTGATGACTTAAAATGTATTAAATTAATATTCTAATATTAATATTATATTTGCTGCTCTAAAATAAATTAAGGAGGGGGGTGTTTTCTATTTTCTTATATTTACATCAAAATGTTATGCTATATTTAGTCTTAGATGACAGAGTATAAGATTTAATATACAAAATATTTGTAGCTCTCAGTTATTTCAAGCAACTGCAAAAAATTAAGGGGGGGGGGGGGGGAGTTTTCTAATTCTGTATCAGTTTGCTGCAGATTATGAAATTAAGTTAGTTACATGAAAGTCAGGTTGTAAATATCTGGTTTTAAATATGGTACCTTATACTTCCTTCCGTGCTTATAATTTATATTACTGTTTTTAAAGTGTTTTATAATTTTGATTTTAAGACAAGTTTAACGGAAAATAACCGTGGGCAGATAAAAAAGATAAGGGATTAATTAGCTCTTGTGGTGCAAAATATAAGAAATTGCCCTTAAACGAACAGGAGTTTTTTATAGATCAAAGAACAGTTAGGAGAACGATATTAGGCTCCATTGACAAAAATAATCTAGTGCATTGATTAAAAAAGCCGAAAGGTTTGCCAATGTTTTGCTCCATCTTTCACATAATAGTTTTCTTGAATATTAAACCAGGAAGGTGCATAAACTCGTTGAATAAATGTTACTATTGTTATAAGTTCTTTAGATGGTTCATCACAAGTGACATTAAAACGAAGGACACTATTAGCAGTTGTTAGCCATCTTTTGTGTGCCATTTTTCCAGGATTTCTGTTGGCTAATTCTGGGGAACAGAAACCATCAAATACATCCAGACATATTTCTAACAAATATTTTTGGATCGTGCTTAAATCACTGATATATAAATTCGACGTAATTGTAGTAGGGATGGCTTCAAATTCTACAATTGGTAAACTTTCACATGTTTCTACAGCCTTTCCTATTGCTCCTTCAAAAAATCTAGGTCCTTTTGTTTTACCAAATATGTGCTGAAATAGATGTCTTAAAGGAAGTTCATTGCCACGGAGCAGGCATATAGACCATAGAAGAGGTGTTTCAAATTTACACTCTTACTGTATAATTATTCCTCTTCTTACTCCAGTGTTCCCATTGGTACCATCATTCCCTATGACACATAATTTCGATGTATCCGCTTATTTATTCTCAGAAACGTATAACAATTGCTGATGAAACACTTTCCGCCGTGCCTGATGAAGGACTAACAAATCCTATGTATTTTGAGGAAGGCTCTTGTACAAGAATAAAATGCTCTTCCCTTACTAGAGTTTTATGATGTTTGGCTCTCTTCTGTATAAGTTTAATAGTGTCATCCTTTCTGCCATCAAAATAAAGCCCTTCTAAATTAGAAAATGGAAGAAGAAACCATAATATTAGAAGTTCTAATATTATGGTTTCTTCTTCCATTTTTTGAAGACTCAATTCTTTGCTCTGCGAAGATTTATCTATTACGTTGGTTTGACTAGTACTTGGTATTAATCCTGAATCAAAAAGTGAGGTCGAAGCAATCATTGCTCCTGCTCTATTAGAAATGTGCGTTTGCTGAGCTATTTCGGCTACAGTAGTGATCGGTAACCTCATCTCAGATGAAACATGTTTCAGTGATTTCTCTTTTTTTAACACTTTAAAAACAGTAATATAAATTAATAGCATGGAAGGAAGTATAAGGTACCATATTTAAAACCAGATATTTACAACCTGACTTGTTTCATGTAACTAACTTAATTTCATAATCTGCAGCAAACTGATACAGAATTAGAAAACTCCCCCCCCCCCCCACTTAATTTTTTGCATTTGCTTGAAATAGCTGAGAGCTACAAATATTTGTATATTAAATCTTAGATTCTGTCATCTAAGACTAAAAATAGCTTAAAATTTTGATGTAAATATAAGAAAATAGAAATCCCCCCCCCCCATCATTTATTTTTGTGATTTTTTTTATTGTAATATATGTGCACAACCTGTTAAAATGAATTTTAAGTCAACAGTGTAGCATTAAAACACTTAAAAAGCATGAAACTCACAAAAATCACTATTTTTAAGGATTACCCCAAATATCAAAATTTCAGGGCTGGTGTGCTCCACCTAGGGGTTGTTCAAATGTGCCCAATTTTTTTGCCTGGTGTTTTCATACCAACGGTCAACTTTTTAGCCCATCGTAGTTCAGAATTTTTAAAAAAAGTTAAATTCGACCCACCCTAGCGCTGGGCCATTTCTTTTTTGTTGACATGCCAAACGTGCCCTTCTGCGGGAACATTGAAAAGAGATAGATAAAGTTTTGATTTTCACAGGATCGTTTAATTAAATTATTTAAAAAACAGTGGTAAAGGTGGCCACCGATAAGAGTGGGCCGTTTGGGGTGTCCGCCACCCCAAACATATCGCTCTGCGGGGACGTTGAAAAGAAAACGGCCCACTCATATCGGTGGCCACCTTTACCACTGTTTTTTAAATAATTTAATTAAACGATCCTGTGAAAATCAAAACTTTATCTATCTCTTTTCAATGATCCCGCAGAAGGGCAAGTTTGGCATGTCAACAAAAGAGAAATGGCCCAGCGCCCAGTTGCCATATACCCAATTCATTGGTGGACAAGGCATAAATAAGCGATTCCATAAGGTAAGAAAACTTTATCAATCAGCGACTCACTTCTTATGGTGGCCTGTGGACTAATACGCCTTCTGAAATAATTAATTCGGCATAAAATACAACTAATGAATTAATGTCATCATAATCAAAAGAGAAATACGTACTTAGATACAGGAAGTTTATTAATTTTTTTTTCTGTATTTATTATTAAAATCCACAATCGTAGATAAAGTACGGAACGCATCTCCTGCAAAAACTGTAATTTGCTTTGCTCTTGTATTTTTACTACCCTCGCTGTCGCTCGGGTGCAAACTCCACACTCGCATGCAAAATGCTACTTTCCGCACTAGACGCGTAATGTACTATTAACATAAGGAAAATATGTTATATGACTAATTAAATTAATCGAATTACAGAGAAAAATATTTTCACTTAAAAAACCAATTGATATTTTATAGCATCTGGAAGATCGGTTGTCTCATTTAATCTTTTAATTAAGGTTGTTAGACTGATTAGAACCAACTGAATAGCTGATTTATTTGACTTGGTACAGGAACTGGACCAGTCAAAATCAATGGACAATTATCCTGGTAAATCGGGAAGTAAAGTTTGAACGGAACATGCGGGCACTTAGCTGCCTACTTAAACTTTGGCACTGGAGCTTTTAACTACTTAAATATCCTCTTTCCACGTCATCGATTATGCACCACTAAACCTCTTAGTAAATAAGCTCCTCAAAATAAAAACTTACTTTAGTAAAACATAAGTTGATTGTGATTCGGAATAATTTCTTGTAGAGCCTGACAAAAATATATACTAACCTACTTAGTTACAACTTTTGCCACATTCTTTAACTCAATTTTATATTTTTTTATTTTATTTTAGGATCAGGTCAACAAACATTAGGTTAATAATATAAGGGACGATTACAAGGGAAGGTATATCAGCTCCTTTCGAAACATATTATACTTGATTTGATCATCAGTGTCTATAACACGTCTCCCCTCTCTCGGAATTGAACCAGATATGTAGATGTCAGGACAGAGATTTTAAGTAAGACCTAGTTAATCATTCGATATTAATAATGTAATTATTCGATTATTATTATGCAATTGTAGGTATGTCGTTATTATTTAATTATAAATGATTTATTAAGTAATAATACATTTATTTATAACTAATTTTTGTTATACAAAATATAGTATTTATAAGTAAGTATATATTTATATAGAGAAAGTATTCCGATTCCATGCAGCAAACAAAATTAGTTTTTGAGGTTTTGGCGAATTTACACGTTTTAAAATCCTTTGAGACCAAAAATGGGGTTCCTGAATAAATAAATGTTCTCAGTTTCCAGGCTCCTGGAATCCTTATATTTTCTAACTTATTAAAGAGGAAAATCCTTGAGGAATTACTTTTAGTTCAGAACTTGGGGAGCGCTCCATAAAAAAATAAGGATGTTCTTTCCCAAATATTAAGTTCCTAACTTCAGAAAATCAGTCTGGCCTAAAATACCCACTTTTTACTTTGCCTCTATTTACCCCTTAGGGGTCAAATGTAAGCAAATCCTGTCTTGGCAGACATTCATATTATTTTAGAAGTTATCGTACAAAATAAAAAGAATTTATTGCATTTCAAAGAAGTATTGATCATTGTTTTAGCGAGAGAACTTAGATAAATGGCCATATACGTTTATATGGCCGAATAAAAATAATTGATTTGAAAACACTTCAATAAAGTTAATGACGTTGTTGACCTATGTTATAAAGTGACGTTAAAGTCTAAATTTTAATATTATGGAGCAATTAGTTCCAAAGATATTGTCATGGCGAATTTTGAATAAAAATGAACAGCAATGTTGATTTAAGATAGCGGATTGTAAATATATTACTTAGCGATAACCTAGGAGCCAAGAGGAGCATACCTAAAATAATTCTTCTTTATAGGTCTAGTTGGTTCCAGAGATATCGCGATGAGTCACTCCACTCAGTCATTAAGTTAGTGGTTTTGGAATGGATGATTTAAATAGATAGAAGGTTTAAACTTGACTAGATATTAAACTTCACTTGCTTGCAAATATATTCGTTATGATCTTAACGAGATGCCAATAACAATGGCCGCTATAATTTACATAAATTAAACTTGCTTTGAATTATAAATCCCTAACAAACAACAAATCGTGAAAAAAGGGGGGGAAAAAAGATCCAGACCCAAAGTAGTAATATCTACATTCTGGCCAAGTCTGCTCTTTCTAGTCCATAACCTCAATTCACTTCTACTTTAATGAAGACTGCTCTTTTATTTTTATTGCGTAAGACTTGGCCAGTTTCTGAATGAGGCACAAAAAAGACTTGGCCCCAATGTAGATATCACTAGTTTGATAGGCTGATTTTTTTAGGAGAGGGCCACGAAATATTTTTCTTGTTTTCTGAGTTCTCTCCTTCCTATTACTCACGTAACTTCGATGTGAAGTCGTAGAATCAAACTTGTAGATATTTCAAAATCAGTAGCTGTTTGTGCAACTGAGTTTTTGATACGACTTACCATTAATTCACAAAACAACAAGCTACGTCACGTCAACCATTTTTAATTTTTTTTTGGGGGGGGGGGGGAGGATATAAATGCGCTCATATAGGTTTATTATTACTATTATTTACTTTAGTCACAATAGAACCGTGAGAAGAACCATTTAAACGCTTAAACCAACTAACCCGGATTCTCAAGATGGGCATTTGAAATTTAAAAAAATAGGTTAAGCTTAGGGCACTATAAAAAAGTTTCCAGGCCACTATTAATAATTCAACACTAACAGAATTTGGATAAATAATTAATCGATCATAAGTACGTGTTAGAGTCGATTCTGAGTAATGTAATAATATTATAAATTATAGGTTTAAGACCTCAAAAGTATAATTTAGGTAAGAATAATTAATTTAATAGCATAAGCTATTGCGGCCAGATACTAACGAGTCTAAATCTTTTGAAGGAGACTGCGTCAGAGATTTTCTTAATGCCAATGTTTTTAAACCCTTTGCAGAGATAATTCTCAAAGGAGTTGTTCATTATAAGAGTTACTCATAACTAGAAACTCCCTTGAGAATAATTCTTGCTAAGGTCAATAAGAAAATATAGACAGGGTTTTCTATGGAATATCAAGACAAGAGGTTATTCATGAATAAATCAGGGAAAATAATTTTAATTTAAAAAAATGTATGAACGGCATTAGCCATATGAAAAAAGTAAGCAATTAGATAATAATTTATATAATAATATTAAAAAATATGGAAATACCTGGGCAGATATAAATGCAGATATTAGTTTTTACCTCTTTATTTTGGTCATCATCAGTAAATTCATAATTAAAAAATTATACCTATTAATATATATATATACAGGGTGTATCAATTTCAGATAGCCATAGAAAAAGGGGTATATCTACAGGTCATTTGGAGCCAAAAAGTTCATATAAGCTATAGTCCAATTCTCAACAGGGTAGGAGCTATAAGGGAAAATAGACTGTGTTAAAAACAACCGACCTTTGCCTTAAAAAACTGAAATAACTCAAAATATATTAATCTTGGAATAATGAATGAACAATCGTTGGAAAGAGCAGGAAATTTCCTATAAAATGGTGTATGTTTTAGTTCACTTGTTGCCTTTTTAGTGTGACCCAGAGCTGTTTGAAAACAAAAAATAGATTTTTTTAAAAAATCTGAAAAACTTTGAGCCCACTTATCGATATGGCCCACTTATCGATACAAAACAGCTGTGCTGATTTTGAGATGTCTATAAGTTTAATTTCGTATCTCCATCGACCGTACATTAGTTAAAGCTATATTATACTAGGCATCGCGTGGCTCTATCATTGAAGCGAGCGTATAGTAATAAATATGTATTGAATATTGAAAAAAAAGATTATTGTGAATCATGATGAGTTGATAGATAATGGGTCTGGTAGTAGTGCAGCGGCTAGTAGTAAGGGAACCACCCCGCATTCTTACTATTCCTCTAACCTCACATCTCTATTTCAATATTTATAATTTGTATCTCTTTGCTACAAACAAACTACTGCATGTATCAAATTGAAATTTTGCATGCCTGTTTCAATTGTGCATCAGATGGTGTCTATGAAGTTTTATTTACATCGTTACGTTAGAACGTAAGATATCGGTAAAAAGGTTGTTTTCTCTATTATAAACGTTTAGGCCCGCTTTAATAGTTTTAGCGATCTTTATTAATTCATAGCGGTGACGCTGTTGGTTTTACTAAAAAATGTTATTTGAAAAAAATGTTCGTCTCATCGAATAGATGATGATAGAATCTTTTCCCGTCCTGAAATTCCAATTTAATTTTTGAACCTCTCGTTTACGCGAGCGTTGCGCGCGAACTCTTGGACGGATCACGCTGTCCAACGAACTTAGCCTGAGTATTAGTAAAAGGATCATGTATACCAAATTTCAACTAAATCGGTCATCTTTTACTCAAGTTATCGTCACACGCGTGAACGTTACTGACAGACAGACAGACAGACAGACAGACAGACAGACAGACACGGAGCATATTTCGTTGAATGTAGGAAGCTCGCTACGCTCGCTTCAATTACATTTATATACTAAAGTGTGACATTGCTTTTCTCCAAGGTACATTGGAACATCCCTTTGTTTTAATAGTAATCTAGAGTAAGGTATATATTCTACTCTGTAAATGTTCCTTTGTCTAAATAAATTAAGACACAGCAGGGTTAAATTGGGGGGTTTAATTTAAATCAAATTATAATTACTAGGCATCGCGTGGCTCTATCATTGAAGCGAGCGTATTGCAATAAAATACTGAATATTGAAATTTGTTAATCATGATGAATGTCATAGTTGAAGATAAGTGGAAGAGGGTAGTGAGGGGTAGAGTGGGGGTACTCGGTACAAAGCTTTACTTCCTAAACTAACCTATACACAAGACGACTCTTAACAATCTTAACCACCACCCGTCGTAGCTTTTAAACAATTATTATAAATGTATCACTTCATTACTCAAATACTACTGCTTGTATCAAGTTGAAATTTTACATACTTGTTTCAATTGTACTTTAGACGATGTACATGATGTTTTATTAAAATCGTTACGTTAGAACGTAAGATATCGGTAAAAAGGTTGTTTTCTATATTTTAAACGTTTAGTCCGCTTTAATAGTTTTAGCGATTTTTATTAATTCATAGCAGTGTCGTTGTTGGTTTTACTAAAAAATGTTAATTAAAAAAAATATTTTATCTCATCGAATAGGTGATGATAGAATTTTTTCCCGTCCTGAAATTCCAATTTTAAATTTAAAGCTCACGTTTACGCGAGCATTGCGCGCGAACTCTAGGACGGATCACGCTGTACAACGAACTTAGCCTGAGTATTAGTAAAAGGAAGATGTATACCTAATTTCAACCAAATCGGTCAACTTTTACTCAAGTTAACGTCGGACACGTAAACGTTACACACGCAGACGGACAGACAGACAGACAGACAGACAGACAGACAGACAGACAGACAGACAGACAAGATGCATATTTCGTTGAATGTAAGAAGCTCGCTTACGCTCGCTTCAATTAATATTTTTTATTGTTTTTTTCGAAGTTTGTTATTGTTTTGGAGTTGCTAGTCTCCAACCGGGCGCCCACCCAGGTTGACGCTCTTTAGATATGATGGATACCGGGAAAATAAAATACCCGGGGCGGACAAAAACTAGCAGGAGCAGGTTGTAATCCAGATACTGCCTTCCACCTAAGAGGATTTGTTCCAAAGGCTAAAGCCGGGGGTGGGTAGAACTCCTTAAGCTATGGTGAAAGCAATCGACCAAGGGGACGAAAAGCCCAAAATGAAATGACCCGGCCCACTTAGTAGGGCGTTTGTATATAGGGTTAACACCCCTTCTCTGTAAAAATTAATCAAATGAAAGAAACAAAAGAATTTGTCACTGGAAGGATATACCTACTGATAAACAACCTGTAACGTAGGAATATAGTGCTAAAACCTAGAAAGATGAGAAAGGTAGCTACAAATGCAACTACATAAATACAGAATTGACCATTCAGCATGATCAATTCAACACTGTTATTTTATTCTTATTGCTTAACACTGGTCAGTTTCTGAATAAGGCATAACACATCAGTATCATGTGTGCACTCACATAGAAGTTCAGCTGGTGATCAATCGGAAAGAGAGCTCAGAAGAAAAGAAAAAAGTTCCATACCCTTTCAAAAACGACCAAAAACGTCAGCCTATCAAAGTGGTGAATCTAAGTTTATTTTATGTCTCATTCAGAAACTGGCCAGGAGTTAAGCAATAAAAATAAAAGATTGGTCGTGCTAATGAAAGTAGGAGTGAATTAAGGTTATGGACTAAAGAAAGAGCACACTTGACCATAATGAAGATCACTATACATACTTTGATTGGCTGAATTTTTTTGGGTTGGGCTCTGGAACCTTTCCCTTTTTTCATGGTTAAATTTTTGTTTGGGATTTTTTAAATTTATTCGATCTAATTCGAGATTCCTAAGATAATCGATTTGGAATTACTATATTTTAAAGCCCAGTACATAAGTTTGTTCAACAGCTTAAATACATTAAAGTATGCAATAATTAACTCTATTGTAATGACATCCTATCTTCAATTAATTTATTTGAGATGGAACAATGATTTTAGTTAATTGTGTAATGTAAACAGTAAAGTCAAATTTACATCATCTATCAATTAACTAAATGATTTGTTTTTAGAGAAGATTGAATTTCAAGAGACTAAGTAGGTGTATGTCATATGCTTTCTGATTTACTCAAACAAGCGAAATAGTAAACACCCATTGTCCATAAAAGACATACGATGATTCTATCATGTAAAACATGACCAAATAAAACATTACTCAAAAACAACTCAAATCTTTGGAAAAATGTAGGTGTCTATATAAGGTGGATACAGACTATTCTGACGTTACATGGGCCCACGTCATAATGCGTGTGATATAAAAAAGTAACACAGGGTTTTGTGAGTCTATGTTCACATTGTTCTGACGTGACGTGGGAACGCGAGATATGATGCCATCTGACGCCACATGCCTTATGACGCGTGGGAGGGATATCTAAACTTCCAGATATTTCTTCAGTCGTGGGAAGGCATCAGAAGAGTCAGGTGCTATATTTTACTACTCTCTGCACATTTTTTACATACCGTTTTTTAGTGATTTTTTTTTTGAAGATCGGAAGAAGACATGTTAATTGAATATGTTCGGGCGAATCCGGGGTTATACGACCCTACACACCGGGAATATAGAAATCAAAATTCACGAAAGGAGGCTCCTTCTATGAGCTGTGGCATTAAATTATAAAACTCCCCGAATTCTTCTCGCTCTGCATTGATTGGATGTATCCATTCTCTAGAAGAAGAAATGGCTGCAGTACACAGAGCAGCCATTTCTTCTTCTCCTTCATCCAGCATGTCAAATGTCAAACCATGGCGAACATTCATGGTAGAAGGCTCAAAACCAACTGAAGGGAGAAGCAACAAGTGCGAAGTGTGTTCTTTCATGTGTCTGACGTCAAAACAATGTGAACACCGCCTCATGTCTGACGTGGTCCCATGTTATCTGACGTGACGAGGGAACACGTCACGTCAGAGTAATCTGTACTTAAACTAATCTTAAGCTGTTTTAAGATAATCCATCCTTAATTGCAAACATAAAAGTACCAAAAAAGACATTACCAAACCCTAAAGCACATTCTTTTATATTGTGTAACAAAACTGAGAGAATTTCACAGCATAATTAAAGCGAGCTTCTTACATTCAACAAAATATGCATCTTGTACCTGTCTGTCTGTCTGTAACGTTTCCGTATCCGACGATTACTTGAGTAAAACTTGACCGATTTAGTTGAAATTCGGTATACATGTTCCTTTTACTAATGCTCAGGCTAAGTTCGTTACACAGCGTTATCCGTCCAAGAGTTCGCGCGTAATGCTCGCGTAAACGTGATATTCAAGTGTAAAATTGGAATTTCAAGACGGGAAAAGATTTTATCATCACCTATTTGATGAGACTGAGAATTTTTTACAAATAAAATTTCTTAATAAAACCAGCAGCGACACCGCTGAAGTGATAAAGATCGTTAAAACAATTAAAGCGGACCAAAACGTTTAAAATAGAGAAAACAACGTTTTTACCAATATCTTACGTTTGAACATAACGATTTTAATAAAACTTCGTACACATCGTCTTAAGCACAATTGAAACTGGCATATAAAATTTCAACTTGATACATGCAGATGTTTTGTGCAGTGAAGGGATATATTTTATAATAATTGAAATGGAATGGCCGGTACGTGTAGGTGAGTTAAGGAATAGTAGAAAAACCTTTCTCCCCCACTACGCGCCTCTCTATTACTATCATATTCCTTAACTATCATGATTATCTATCTCATATTTATTGTATTACGCACTCTTCAATGATGAGCCACGCGATACCTATAGTTATTAGTCCATTAATTATAACAATTTAAAGAAGGTGAAAAATCCATCAAAATAATAATTTAGCAACATTTTCTCTTTATATACTCATTTGAGAAAACAAAAACTAGTTATTAATATTAGTTTAATTAACTGTGAAGAGTAATATTTCTATTACTTACTACTTAAAAACATTATTCACACTTTATTATTTTTTACTTTCGAGGTTATAAAAGTTGACGGATTTTTAATATTGCTAAAAAATAAGTGCGTCCCCACTGGAAAGAAACAACAACTTCGTTTTATTAGTACCTATATCTTTAAAAGTACTTATCCAAGTACGTAAATTTAATATTGCTTAAAAATAAGTGTGAATCGAACAGATCCAAATCTCGTGTGACCATTCGTCCAATAATGGGACTGCAGGGAAGCAGTTTTTTAGTTTAATCCTTTTCTAAACTTGTCAGTTTATGCCATATTACTTATTCTTTTATTTATTTTTGTGCTTTTGAAGTGCACCTGTTATTCTTTTTTAAACTTTTAAATTTTAACTTCTCAAAAACGGGTTGCACATTTCATTATTCTTCTTTTTGGTGTCTTTGTTTATGTTGAATTTCCTCCAAAATTAGAATTTTCACTAAGTTTCTCCTCAATCAAATTTACCACTGATAACTTTTTAATATTTTTTTGAGCATTTAAAATAATTATATTATTATGTTATTTCTCTCTCGAGGAAAATAAAAATTCCGTTTCTTTTAGTTTCTTTCCATGCCCTAAACTATAAGTGTGTCAAATTTCAGATTTCTAAATTCAGCGGAAACTTCAGGAGACCCGGAAAAGACAAACTCTCAAACACACTTTGTTTTGTATTTATAGTATTACATTGTTTTTATGTCTCATAATGTATGTGGCGATTTTTTTATTATCTTTTTAGGCTTAAAGGTTATTGGATCGAATCTTAATAATGAGTATAGAAACACGTAAACACTTTTTAGCAGGTTTCATGCGGCAAGTTAATGAAATAAAATTAATTGGAATTTATCATATTAAAATTTTATAATCGTAAAAAATAAGGATCTTTGTTTGTTAAGTTTATTTAACTAGCACAATTTACATGAATGATTAAAAATAATGTTAACAAATTATATAAAATAAAGGTGTAGAAAGTTGTTATGTTCCAAAATTCCATATAACATCATGTTCTTAGACATGAGCCAAAAAACACAAATCAGGAATCATTCCTTTTTGTACGATGTAAGCTAAAACGAAATTTCACTCTTGCGATTATGTGTAAGAGGTCGGGGGCGATGACCGATGACCAGACTAGGGGATCGGCAGGGTCTGGGTAAAGGTCTTAGTTGAAATATTTCCTGAAGATATCGTTCTCCAGGACAAGACAAGGTGTAGAGGGGTTGGATGTTTGCCCCTTCCCGCGGGGTTGTCTGGAGTGGGAAGACAGAAGACTAAACTGGTGCCTGGTCGGGGGATGAACCTCGTCTTTAGAAGCTAAGCTAGACGTACCGGCAGACGCCCGACCATCGCGTTTGAAGTATATCGTGCATCAGTGCCTTTTAATTATGCTATCGACCTTAGTAACGTGTTCGGAATACCACCGCTCTTTGGATAACCATAGTTCAGGTACCGAAATAATTTACTCTAATTTACTCCAGTTCAATTATACCAAATTAAAGAAGTCTGCTTTAAGTGGTAGAGGACACTAACAACGCTCTTAAGATAAAATCTCTTACCTTCAATATTTAAAAATAAGTATTGGTCAGGGAGAACAAATTGCCATTTAGTTAAACATATTGCACGAACAAAATAATATTAAATTTATAAATAATAAGGTTCATATAAAAACCACGTTATTAAATTAAGGATGTAAACACAGTTATGAAAAAAGCAAATAAATAATAAGTTGTTCCTTCTATATTTTTCGTATTTATATATTATGATTTAATATATTCTTAAAAATAAAAAGCCAAATCCAAAGTGATGACCCAAAAACCCACAATTTCTAATGAAACCCGGTTTCGACCATTTTATTTAATCTTTATTATTTCGCTTATGGAGACCAAATGAAGCGATCGAAATCAGTCAGGTATTGAATTTTAGCATTTATCACTCAATTGACGAATGAGTTCTTTTAACGTTTACTCTTGGCTACTACTAGTTCATAAGTTACTCTTACGTTTATTCTTAGTTATTACTAGTTCAAGTTACTCTTACGTTTACTCTTGGTTACTACAAGTTCTTAAGTTACTCTTACGTTAACTCTTGGTTACTACTATAGTTCTTAAGTTACCCTTAAGAAGTATATTTATTTCAATGAAATATTGATGTTATTATTTAGTTATTTGTTAGTTGTAAAACTGACGAAACATTTATGTTTTATAAACGAACCCTAATATATTAAGTAAATTAATGAACTTTTTATATTTTAATAGCGGGATTTCATTAATTAGAATATTAAAAGAAGAAGAAAGAGAGGATTTATTAGTATATATATAGCTTACATCTTTGAACAAAGGGGAACATTTTATATGAATACATATTAATAATAACTCTTTTTTGTTTTCACAGTATTAAAATAAAAAAGTCCAGTCATGCACCATGACTTAATGAGCGAATTTTCAAAGAAATCTGCGTTTTATTGGCTTATGATAATATAGGAAAATTTTGGTTTAGAATTTGCTCGGGTGAAAAAAAAAATTGGTACACAGGGGTACGGGGTACAAAAGTCAAAATAGTATTTACCCTTCAAGATGCATGTCGTTGGAAAGCTCTTTAAGAGTACAGTAATTGTTGTTATTTACACTTTTATCATATTTTCACATAAAAGGGGGGTAAAATGGAAAAAACACGTTTTTTGACCCTATATGGTCAAAATTTAACCCCTAAATGGACTCCAATAATTCTGGCCAACGAACTCATCCTTTCTTTTGATATTATTGACATTTTAAAATTTGTTTGAAATTTTTAAGTGCATCCTAAGGGGAGATATCGTCTGGAGTGACACATATATACATATATACATACATATATACATACATATATACATACATATATACATAAATATATACATACATACATAAAAAAAAGTGTTAAATTTTAGGAATCGATTCAGAATGGTCTAAAACGGATTTCCATGGAAAAAATTTTCAAAAATTCGCATTACAAAAATTTTGAAGCCATTGCAATAGCGTAATTTTCTTTGAAAATTCGCTAAAACAAACAAAAAACTGCTATTCGTTTAGCGACATTTTTCATTTCGTTGAAATAGATATTCCCCATTATTTTTTGGTGTATTAATAGTTTATTATCGCACGCAATTATCAGTCGACATGTATGTTTTTTAATATTATTTTCCAATTTTGAAGATTTAATCTAAAATCATTTTTAGGTGAGTTGTAGATAATTATGGCCTTAAAAACGTATAATGTCATTATCACCCTTTTTTAATTTTGTTTTACAAGCATTTAACCTCTTTTATAATTAAAATTAATAATAAAATATTGTGATTTGCATTAACTGAAATTTCGGGATATTTAAAAAAATCAATAACAATTTTATTCAAAGTTGATAAAAAATAATAATATCTATATCATTTTGGTAGGCTTAATTTGAACCAGTTTATCAGATATATTACCTTATTAATGCGCACTGAGATTAGACATTAGATATTAGGTATTAGATATTAGATACATTAGATATTAGAGATTAGTTATAGATATTAGATATTTTATGAGATTGATTTGGAGTATTCAAATATATATATATATATATATATATATATATATATATATATATATATATATATATATATATATATATATATATATATATATATATAATATATATTCCTTAATTAGGAAGAAATTGTTCCAAAAATATCCCACATGGACTTTAATTGGGGGAAAACTCTTACTACCTCTAATTTATTTAAGAATGAAATTGAGTTCCGTGGCAGAGATTTTGAGAATGCTTGAGTTTCTGACACATTACACTAAGAACTCTCTTAAAAATGCGTGAGTTTGAACTGTCAGGATTCAAAAAGTCTTTAACGAGATACTCTCCGAAAAATACAGCCTATTTCCCTGAGGCAAATGGAGCCTATGCTTCATTCAGTAATACAAAACTTTCCCCGTTTTATTCGATAAATTATTACATATTTATGCGATATAATTAAGTTCAAAATAACACTAAGCTCCGTTATTCGAAAATCCTAAAATGAAATCGTACTTCAAAAGCCTGCTTTTCTTGACTTTTATTTACTTCCTTACGTGCTAACATTAAAAATGCACAAATTAATTAAAAGTATTTTTTTTTTTTACTTTCTCATATAAGGAGAAAGTATTGTGATAGCACGAAAATGTAATTTTGAGATTTTGATGGATTTACAAAGTTTTAAGTCCCCTTTTTACGTTTGAGGTTTGAGCAAAACGCCTTGAGCCTAAACTACTGGGTCAATTGTGACGAAATTTAGCATTCATTTTTAGAAAAATAATTCCCCGAGGCAAAATCGATAAATGAATGTTAGCTCCAAATTTGGGTTCGCTATATACCCTCAAAAACTCTGAAAAAACGTGAAAAATAAATTATTTCTCGAAAACGGTTCCGACGATTTTTATTTTTAAAAAAATGGTAAAATGCAGACAATTTAATTATGAATCTAACGGTTTAAGGCGTTTTCCCGGTATAAATATAGTTTCCGAGACATTGATGAAAATAATTCCGATTTTGATGAAAATCTAAAACCAAAATGTCAACAACCCGTTGAACGCGTTAAAATCAATTAAATAAGATATTTTGGAATTAATACGGTTTCAACAATTTGAGAATGTTTATCTCAGTTTTCTAATTTTGTTCGGTTTTTACTCAGTTTTCTGGATGATTCTTTTAGCTTATGAACCATTGAAAACATTTAACCATTTTTGTCTTTTGTCGTTATTATTTATTAAATTATAACAAAATATGTAGAAATAATTTGTAACATTAACAGATACAATTAATATAATATAAACTTTATATTCTGTATTAATCGGGTGGGCTTGTAATATTAACGATACAACCTAACTTAGTCAAAAGGAATTATTTTAAAATAATATCTAAGTTAAGAAATATTTAACACATAATTCTTGCTTTTTGTCTAGATTTAAAATATATCCGTTAAAAATATTTAATTGAGGATTACAATTATTTAAATAACTGTGATGTCTCAATACTACGATTAATCATAGATTATGGCGTTAATTAAATTTCTCTTTGATGCAAGATATAATTGCTATAATGCATAAAATCTTATCTCCAATAATTGTAGGTGCAGCTCTTGCTCATGATGACGCAAATATCGCTTTCCATTTTTAGAAATTAAAATATATTTGCAATGTATAAATAGAAAAGACAAAAATTGCTTCTACTTTTCTATGCTTCAAAGGGAAGCCTCTTGTTTTCTTTTAAGTAATTATTTTATTACATTCAATTTCATTTTTATTCTTAGTAGGAAAACGAACTTTCCTAACCTAATTGGGAGATAGCAATATTAAATAGATAGCAATATTAAATAGATAGCAATATTAAATATGGTTTTTATATTTCCATCTCGATGTTATAACCGAACTCGTAGCTATAGTTTTGAAATTGGAAATAAAAGGAACAGAAAGAAAACCGATACTACACCGTTAAACAATATTGGTTAAATTAGAGAATAAAATGTTCCGGCTGACCATAATGCGGTTAGTGTCAGTTAATCCACGCTCTTCGTCAATTTACTCTTACAGTATTAAGCCATGTAAGACAATCTCTTAGATTTTAGATTAATGATCGGAATTCAGATATTATAACTAAATAACTATTTATAACTGAAAAATTAGTACGACAAACTTGAAACAAACTTTCTTTAATGCGTAGTAAGACTCTAAAATTTTTATCCTAATAATATAGAGCTTAATAAATTTATTTTTAAACACACTTATACAGCGTTTCAACAGGTGATTGTTTAAATTTTATTTTCGATTTTCAGCAAAATCAGATTTAATACTTCCAAGCTTACCGAAGGTAACGGAAGCTATGTGACCACTGACCGTTCTAAAGAAATTTTTTGTCTTCAAATTCAAAATTTGCAAGACAGAAATCCGTTTCAGACAGACGTAACATGTTTGGTTCCGTCTGTGTAGTCGGTCCTTCCACAATTTTTCGAACGAACACATCTTAAAAACTACTTGGCCGATTTTATGAAATTCATATGACATAGGTCATCATTTTTGTCCGTTGTTGGTTCCATGTAAGTCTTAACTTTCTACCCCGATTGCTATCTCTTCCACATGAGCTCAACGTTTTTATATTATCACCTATAACTTTATGAAAGTACTTATCTAATATTTAAGAAATTTTGATGATTGTAGAATGTATCCCACAGAATGTCAAATAATTAAATTTTATCTTAATTGATACTTTTATTCATGTAACAATCAAGATTGATTTCTAATATAGTAAAATAAAATAAATTTGACAACAATGGGTTTTACAAGCATAAAATAATTAAAGTATGCGTAAAGGACGTGAGAAAGCTATGTGCCACACTAATTAGCAGACTATTTCTTTAAATATCTTGGAAGCTAGATTTTTCACGGGATAACGACTTATATGTATGGTTAGATTTGTAGCTAAATTGACATTTTAATTTTTTAAATCAAAATCGTCGTAACCATTTTTGAAAATGTTTATTTTGATTATATTGCCATAATTATATAAGAAATAAGTTGATTTTTAAAAAAATATTTTTAAATACGAGCTTTTATTCGTATTGTACTCCCCAAACCCTTTCATTTGATAACTAAAAAATAACTAGTCCGTCTTCGGCTGCCCGCCATATTGGATTTAGAATGACGTCACTTAGCTAACCATGCATTGTCACCCAAACTAACGTGTTTTGAAAAATTTCAATTCAATCGGTTAAGGATAACTGCTTTAAAATTCAGTTGCAAGATTTGACCCGAACATACGTACATACATATTTACATACAAACATTGCAAGTTACACAAAAGCTTGTAAAATATGAACTAGTTTTAAGTATTAAGAACATATATATTTTTAATTATATAGCGTAGTGGATCCTTTAGGGTATAGAAAAAAGAGAGAAGTGTTCACTGCATTAAGTTCACTGAAATTAATGCAGTGAACACTTCTCTCTTTTTTCTATACCCTAAAGGATCCACTACGCTATATAATTAAAGTATTTGAGGGTACACATAGTCAACTTTCATATATATATATTTTTGTTAATGGTTGGAAAAATTAATAACTTCTAAAGTAAATTTAGTAATTTTCTTCAGAAAATTACTAGAATAATAATTGTGGTTCCGAAATAATTTATCCTTATTAGACCACTTCAAAATAATTTATCCTTCTGATCAACCTTAGGTTATTATAAAAATAACTCAAACATTACTTTATAAAATCAAATTATTACAAATGCATGCCCTTAATTTCTTTTTACAAGCTTTTTTTTTTACAAGAATTTTAAAGCAGTTATCCTCAACCGATTGAATTGAAATTTTGCATTTACGTTTAGTTTGGATGACAATGCATAGTTAAGTGAAGTCATTCTAAATTCAATATGGTGAATAAAAGCTTCTAAATACGAATAAAAGCTTGTTTTTTAAAAATATTTCTTTTTATAATCAACTTATTTACAAGCTTTTATTTAACTTGCAATGTATGTATGAATGTTAGTATGTATGTATGTATGTTCTGGTCAAATCTTGTAATTGAATTCTAAAGCAGTTAACTTCAACCATTGAATTGAAATTTTGCATACGTTTAGTTTGGATTACAATGCATGGTTAGCTAAGTGACGTCATTCCAAATCTAATACGTCGGGCAGCCAAGATGGCGGACTAGTTATTTTATGAGCATGCCCATGATATGGGTATCAAATGAAAGGTTTGGTCAGAAGAATACGAATAAAAGCTTTTATTAAAAAAAAAAAAATTAAAATCAACTTAGTAACAAGCTTTTACTTTACTTGCAATCTATGTATGTTCTGGTCAAATCTTGCAACTGAATTTTAAAGCAGTTATCCTCAACCGATTGAATTGAAATTTTGCGTACACGTTTAGTTTGGATGAAAATGCATGGTTAGCTAAGTGACCTCATTCTAAATTCAATGTGGCGGGTAGCCTAAGATGGCGGACTTGTTATTTTTTAAGCACGCCCATGATATGGGTATCAAATATATGGGCTTGCTGAAATGAATACGAATAAAAGCTTGTTTTTAATTTTTTTTTATATATATAATCAACTTATCTCCCCAATAATTTCTATTTTTATTATAAAGGGTGCCAAAACAAAATGAATAGTTTTAAATAATTTACAAAACGTATGTTATAAAATTTTAAATTTATTTCGATGAGGAATTATTAACTAATTTATGGAGGATTTTCAAAGCTTAAGATACTTGAATGAACCCCATTTTCTGACACAAAAATAATTTTCTTAACACAATTATTTATGGTACTAATATCTCGAGACTAAATTCTAAGGGATATTATACACCTCGAGTTAGTATTTGTCGACTATAAAAAGCGTTCGATTCTATTAAATAGAAATTAATTATTACAATTTCTTAATATGATCGTACTTTGGTATCAATGATATTTACTTTGATAATTTATTTTGCATTTAAACAAAACAGGCCGTGATAAAAAGATAGATGCAGAAAAGAGTTCAAATTTATCTACATTTACATTTTTTCATCAATATAATTAAACATTAGCTACATTAGCAGAGTAAGCATTAACATGGTAAAAAAGTAAAAAAAATATCCCTCTGTAAAATGCCTTTATTATTCTTTAACTAATGCATAAACAATTCATAAATAAAACTTTAAGGAAAAGGAATAAGTACAATTGTTTATAACAAATGTAAATCCTTTACTTCAGACTGAAATGTCGGTCAATGTTTATCTTCACTTTCACAGAAGACTGATTGTATATTCACGCGCACGTACTATTGTCTTATTACCTACTTTGCTAATGCATTACATTGCTAAATCTCAGTTATATTGCAATTACCTTTCGATCTAAGAATCGAACTCCACTAGAGATAAATATGGCATCAATCATGATAAATATAAGATTGCGCGAAAATTAGTTTCAAATTATATACATAACATGAATTTATTTAAAGATTATATTTTGGATTTAACAAGTTGAAAAATCCAATCTAGGAGCTATTTCAAAATATTCGTGATTAGGATAATAAAATAATGTAATAGTAGATAAGAAATAATTATAAATAATATTTGTTTCCGAGCTTACCGAAGATAAGGGAAGCTATGTGATCGTTCTGAAGAACGAAAATATTTTATGTCTCCAATTTCGAAAATTGCAATACAGAAATCCGTGCGAGACATCAGGGAACATTTTTTGTTCCGTGTCTGTCTGTCGCTAAATTTTTGCTAACCAGCATTATCTTAAATACTAGTACTGTGCGTCCGATTTTAATGAAATTTGTATGGTAGGTTATAATTAGCTCATTGTTGGTCCCATATAAGTTTTTCAACCTTCTGCGCTCTTATTTGTTTCTTTTCCACATGCGCACAAACATACATTTATATTCGTCTATTGCTTCAAAAGTACTTATCTAATTTTATTTAACATAGTTTATTGAAAGTTACCCGCTGATAGTGTCATATTAATTTGAATAGTCTGCGCACTTTAACTGTTGCTAAATTTATACTTTATTTCATGTAAAAAACCAAACCAATTTTGACAGATTAAATAAACAGTGGAAACAATGAAACAACAATTTAGACAATAATAGTTTGTAAATGCATAAAATCAATAATTTACGTGATAGGATGCAAGGAAGCTATATGCCACACCAATTGGCAGTTTAATTTTTGTATAGACATTAGACATGGAGACATAAGGATGGAGGGATCAGCCGTGTTAAATACATAACTCTCAATGTGTCCATTTTTGTTTAACATTTCAGTTCAGAAAGGCTATCAATTAACCTAATTCTTTTAATTAATTCTAAATCAAATTATAATTATTATTAACTACGGGAAACAGACAGGAAAATAGACTCCAGCGCGGGATTTGAACCACCGGCCTCTATATCGTAAAATAATTAATTCTCTGAATTGAGTGAAACAAAACATAAAATAAAATATTTCTGGCAAAGAAGTCCATGTGCTAGGTTGTATAATTCTCTATGCCTTTATCTGATATTGAGGCTTGCAATATTTTAGACGTAGTCTTCTCAGTAATGTATACAGTTTTACAGAAGTCCTAGATTTATTTTATTAGACTCAGACTGCAGAAACCTACGTTATAATAATATTATACGCCAATCTCAAAAGTACGAAAGATCAACGACATAGTTATCAAAAATTTGTGTTTAATTCCCTCTGACGTAAAGAAAGTTGTTAAACACCACCGAAATATATTATAATTGGAAACAGTCGTAACCTAGATAGGAAGGAAGTTAAAGCTTTCTAATTAATTAAACATTTTAAGAATGATTGCCAACATAAAACTACTGTTACTGCAGTAAAGATTAACTAGTTTTGTCCAGTTTTGGAAGGCCATTAATTGTCCTAATTGTTCACATGCATTTCATTGTCTGTTCTTAATTAAATATGTGCTCTTTAATTAGATGGTGTTCTTATAACAAGATTTGACGTCATAATGGTAGCTGTAACTGGAGTTAATAGAATCGTTAAGATCTATCTGAAAAGATCATCTACCTAAAAAGCAGCTTCATTGTACAATTATGGCAAACATATATAATTATAATTATAAACATACCCGTATGTTCAAGGTGCTACCTTAGTCCTAGCCTGTAAAGAAGAAAAAAATTAACTTAAAACCTTTACTATGCATTGAGTTTATCTGTCCACCTTCTCTGTAAAGCAAAATAAAATATACTGGGCACAAAGCTTCTTCGCATCTATCAAGTACTATATTGATTTTATGCTTTTACAAGCCATTATTGTGTAATTTTTTTTAAAATTGTTTCCCCCGTTTTTTTAATGTGTCAAAATTGTCTTGATTTGTTACTTGAATTAAAGTATCAATTACGCAAAAGTTAAAGAGCGTAGACGGTTCAAATTAATCAAATCATCCAAGATGAACCTCCAAAGTGATAAGTGTAAATGAGCCTTCACTGCCAAGTTCATAATTATCATTTGGAATCGAGGAAGTCATTCTTTCTATCTGATCTTTATTGAAAAATAACTGAAATAATAGATAAACTTAGCTGTCTGTTATTCACTAAATTTGATAATATATATTATAATCTCTTTAGTTACTTATTGAAGAAAGAAAACTGAAATAATTAATTTAAAATTTGCTGACTGCTATAAACAAATTTTGACTAATAGATATTATAATCTCTTTAGTTCCTTATTGAAGATAGAAAACTGAAAGAAACAAATTACACATAGCTGACTGTTATAAACTAAATTTGACTAATAGATATTAGAATCTCTTTAGTTACTCATTGAAGATAGAAAACTGAAAGAAACTAATTCCTCATAGCTGACTGTTATGAACTAAATTTCACTAATAGATATTGATATTATAATCTCTTTAGTTCTTCATTAGTTGTTTTGACGGAGATTTTGTGGTACTTAGAAAAAATCATATTGTAAATGAAACACAATAATTTTTAAGAAATCAGTTTATTGTCTACCACAAGAATTTAAAAAATACAAATATTTACGGGACTAAAACTACAACCAAAAAAAAAAAAAAATATATAGACCGGTTTCGACTGGTTTAGATAATATAAAAATTAAAACAAAAAGTTATACATTCTAAAACACTGTCATCTTCAGTTGACTGATTTATAAAGACTGCGTTGATTTTCTAATTTAAACTAGGAACTTAGGGTAATGTGTGGGTGGGGATATAACGGTATAGGGTTTAAACGGTGTAAGGAAGAGTGTAAGGGTCTTCGGGTTGGATTCTCAGGTATAGGAGGGTTAGCTTAAACTATGGTTTAACATAAAATAATAAAATTCAAGTACAGATAAAAAATATGAAACTTAAAATATAGCTATCTACAACTGTTGTACATTAATATTTTTAATTGGTTTAACTAAAACTGAATTGTTAATATTGATTATTTCATTAAAACATTGTATAGTATGGTTTTGAAGAGTACGGTGTATTCTCTTAAGTTACTTATTGAAAAAATAAAACTGAAGAAAACTAATACCACTTTATTAACTGCTATTAACTAAATTTGACTAATTGATATTATAATTTTTTTGGTTCCTTATTGAGGAAAGAAAACTAAAGGAAACTAATTCCACTTAGCTGACTGCTATAAACTAATTTTGACTAATAGATATTGATATTACTGAAGAAAGAAAACTAAACTAATTCATAATGGTAATAATTTACTATCAGCCTGATGTCAGAAAATGTATAAAAACACCCGTATATACCACTGGTCCAATTTCAATTAAATTAGATTAAATATAAAAGTTAGTCCATGAATGAATTATTATAACTAAACGTTTTCTATTTTCATTCATATTTTGAAATCTATCTTATTTTATTTGATACTCATTTAACCATTTCTCCTTTCATATTACGATATGAAACTGTACGCCACACTATTAATTAATTAGTGAAACAAATAGTCAGTTTTTTAACTACCGTTGTAGTATATTTTCTCAAAATGTCCATTTATTATTTTAATCCTTAAACTCTAACAAACAAATACTCGTAAAATATCATAATCACGTTTTGCTCTGTTCCACTTGAGTTATTCGTGTCTTTTAAGCTCCTTATAATATAATTGGATGTGTATGGTACTAACGAGATTATTATGTATTATTTTGTTGTATAGAAATCTTAATTTCTCTTTAACAATAAATGATTGAAGTGAAGTAGCAGGAATACAGACGATAACTTGGGATTTAAAGTATTCAACGACGACGGACAAGATTCTACAGTAACGGTCCATAATCCGACTAGAGAAATAGAGGTTTGACCTGGTCATGTAAATGACCAGATCCTATATTGTACGGAGTAATTATATCCAATCCTGTTATATTGCATAATTTATCTCTACACGTAAATTGATACTTGCTTGTTTAACAAAGCATCTTTCAGCCTTTATAAGGACGTCATTAATGCCATCTGCGGTGATATCCCAAACTAAATAGAATCTAGATTATTTTGCTTAGAAATTAGTTCCAATGATGAGCAACAGTTCCAAAACCCTTCAAATAATCAACACATATACATCTGTGTATTCTACAGAGTCAGCTTACAACCAATTGTAGAAACCATCAATGTAGAAGATAAACAGGAAAGACATGGAGAGATTTTGCCTCAAACATCGCTGTAGTTATTTTCTCCTTTTTATTTTGATTACTGTATAAATACAGGGAATACATCATTCTTCTTATTGATTATTGATTATGATACGACGAACATTATCTATTCATATGAAAGTCAATGTGGGTGTTTCTTTAATTATTTGTGCGTGTATGTTCTTTATAGGCCCTTTCATTTTTTGAGATATCTGAACCAAATTTGGTACACATATTATATTTGATCTCCTTGGTAAAAATACTGTCATAATTTCATCACAAAATTCTCACTCTCATTTTTTAGATGGCGGCCATTTATTTGTCTTACTCCTACGAACAAATTGCATCTAATCATTTATTAATCTCTACATTTCTAAAACAAGAATCACGATTTTTACTACAAAGCTTGCTTTAATCATTTGGACCCCCCACTATGAATGTATATTTTTTATTCGAATTTTTATTCAAGAAGGTGGTCATTTTCTATGAATTTTTAATATTGTTCCTATATCTCCCAAAATATTTGGTCTGGGACCTTGAAATTTGGAAATTTACTTCTTTTGACATAAACATGTTCTATGAAAAGTATTTCCAATCTGACTTTTTAATTTGAAATAGCGGCCATATACGTGTATAAAGTCCCGGTACTAATGTATTTATCACTATATCTCGGAAATTATGAACGCTAGAATAGCCAAACTTGGTATAGTAATTCCTTTATGGATTTAGATGTTCACTAATCAAGGTTTTTTTATGATCCGCCATATTAATTAAAAGAGGTGGACTTTCTTAATTAATTTTTAAAATTGCAACATCTTGAAAACAACTTCTATAATAATATACCACTTGTAATTTAATAATATATAATTATTAAATTACTGCTGTGGTCATTTACATACGATATATATAACGTTATTTTCTTACAACATAAACAATTTTAAATATATATTTATTTTCCTGTGTTCTAGGTCTTTTTATATAAATATACTTTTTTTTTAAAAATGTATTCACCATTACTTTTAGTTATGTAAACACCCGGGCAATGCACTTCGGCTACGTTATCAATAAACTTTTAAGTGTATTTTTTTTTTAATTTATCTTTCATTATGGATTCTTTCTTTTTACTTTCTCATACAGACAGGGCCGCAGCTAGGGGGGGGGCAGGGGGGGTCTTCTGCCCCGGGCGGCAAAATGTAGGGGGCGGCAAAATGATTAACAGACTTTAAATTTATTTAACTAATTTAAGACCTGTAATATGACACAGTGATGCAGGTGTAGAGGGCGGCATGCGAGCTAGGCAGATGAGAGTGAGCGATATGAACGCAGTACTGTCAGTGAGTAGATGCCTTCTTAATTCCCTATTTCATGCTCGGGTCACAGTGTAGTTTTCGCGTAGTCCGTCTCGACGATGCGCGCCCTATCCCTACGAACTAGACACAGGCCGGCGCGACCCTAGGCCGCTAGGGCCTGAGGGGCGCCGCAAGATATTTGCCCCCCAAGAAGTTAATGTTTTTACATAGAAAGATAGATGAATAACTTAAATTAGGAGAGACCTCATTTAAAACTAATAATATAATTATTTTGCAAATAAATGATTATTGTTTATGGATCAAGAGTCAAGTTAATATTAACATTTAAAACTGGGATTCCCACTTTACATGTTTATGTGGGATACAAACATTAAACTATTTTGTGTTTGTTTATTTGCATACTTTAATGGTTGTTTGTTTATATACTCAGTTGAGTGTGTATCCCCTAGTTCAGTTGCTGTATAGGACGTTGTGAAGGTATTTCATAATGAATCAGAAAGAATTAATAGCATAGTATAGCGTTAAAGGTAAAACTTTTTTTTTTTAGTCTAAAAACCGATTTAGTTAATAAATGTTTTAAGAATTCTGCAGAAATAATTTTAAACAAACTTTTAGGTGATGCTTTTTTTTTTAGCTGAAAAGGCTCTAAAAAAGGCCCAAAATTCAACATTTTGAACCTAATTTTCTAAAATTTTCCGGGGGAGGCCCCCCGGGCCCCCTTTGGGTTAGGTTCATGTATGACAGAAGAGAGATTAGTAGGACTGGCATCTATTTTAACTAAACTGAACAGGAGTTTATTATTTATAAATAGATTTTAATTTACTAGAGTTTAGTTGTTTCTTTTCGATGTCTCTGATGATTTAAGTCTCTTTTCCATTAAATATCAAAGAGCATCGATAAAAAATAATCAAAACATTTGCAGCCGAAAAGTCAAATTTACATAAATACACTTTTAGTTTTTGGAAGAATTGTTTTATGTATGATGTATAATATTTTCTGCGTGTATGTATAATATTTTCTGGTATATTAAAAAGATTTTACTTGAATTGTTTCGTTTCTCATTTTCAAATAAACCTTAGTTATCAACTTAAAACATGATTTTATATTTTATCTCAAATATTAATAAATATTTCAAGATTTTTCACAAGCTGACTTAGGAGTAGGAGTAATAGTTATTGGCGAATTGCTAGGATAGCAATGGGGTGGGGGTGGTGGAAGGGGGCGGCAAAATTAGGGCTTGCCCCTCCTGGCAAAATATGTAGCTGCGGCCCTGCATACAGAGAGAAAGTATTGTGATGGCACAAAAATTCGATGTGAAATCGGGAAATGAATTTTAGCTCCAAATTTTGGGGCACTACTCCCCAAAAAAAATTCTAAAACATAGTTCATATAAATACGAATCTAACCATATAAGCCATTTTCCCCGGAAAAATCTAGTTCCTGAGAAAATATTTTTAAACGGGGACGGAGAGCGGGTTCAATTCCTCTCCGAGAAGAAGTTTATTTTATGATAAATGTTCAATAATAATTAAATGTACCTACGAAAACACTAAAAGTAATAAATGGAAAACTTTGGGCTAAGTAATTAAGAATTCGTATAATCATATGAGAAAGTTTGACTGAGTTGCCTCGGACCGATTTTTTCCATTTAATTGAATTTCGCTAAGAATAACTTGTATGCGGTATTATTAGATTGTTTTACAATTTCAGAATCTTGAGAATCCTTTTTTTTAATCTTTCGAATTTCTTATTATATATTTAATTAAATGATTTCTTAAAAAAACATACTAGTATTGTGTTGTAATAATGCGTTTCACAGAAGCGAATAAAAACCTCAAGATTATTAAATCATCTTTTATTGCATTTTGTTACTTCTAAATCAAATGATATAAAGTAGTCTATGATATATAGATGTATATAATATATATTAAGAAATATTAGTTATTCAAGAATAATTTTTCCCAACATAAAAAAAGTGTATTTTGTTTTATGTAAATATCCAATTATAATATTCTGTTAGCTAAGGGTGATATCACGATCCAAGTAGAAAAAAACTCATTTCAATTATAAACTATAATTAATGGGTTGGATTGTTTCTACATTACATTAAAACTACAAACTCACGATTATATTGCACATTTTGTAAAGGCTTAGAAAATTAGGTGTTAAAAACGGATGATAATCTCACGCCCTTAGCATTATATATTACATTTAGATGAATCACAATGTTTTATGTAAAAGTATATTAGCTGCTTCTTACTTTCTCATATGTCATATACGTTATAGAATTATATTCTTCATTAATATAGATATATTAGCTGCTTCTTACTTTCTCATATGTCATATACGTTAAAATGCTAGTATTATATTCTTCATTAATATGTAAAAAAAAGTATATTAGCTGCTTCTTACTTTCTCATATACGTTAACATGTTTATATTATATTTTTCAATAAAAAAGGATATATTTGCTGATTAAAACATTTAAAATATTTTTATTATATTCTTCATTAGAAAAGGAAATTAGCTGCATTTTTCTTTCTCACATAGTATATATTAAGTGAAAGTATTTTGATACCACGTAAATTTGGTTTTGAGATTTTGATGGTTTAACATAAAATTTTGAGGTCCTTCAAATTCAAAAAAGTAGTGTTAAGAAAAGGGCCGCAGCCTGTGCCGGCATATGGAGCTTAAACTACTGGGCATGTTCAGAAAAGTCATTCATTGGGTTGAAATAGGGAAATTAATTTAAGCTATAAATTTAATGGGTGGTGCAGTAAAGAAAAAAAAATTGAGAACGGTTCCGAAAATTTTTATTAAAACATATATTTTGTCGTCCACTTAAAGACATATTATATAAATATTTTTCCCATGAAAATATCTAGTTTCCGAAGTACTAATTTACTTGGTTACCCTCCCTAAACTTGATTAACACTTATAAATATACCTTTGTCTAAATAACTACTAAGACATCTAGTAAAAAGAACAGGTTTAAAATAACATCACACTTTCTGGATGTACAGGTGATACTTAGTCTATTTAACTATTAAGACAAGGGAATATTTACACATTAAAGAATGTTTGGGTGGGTAACAGGGTAGCAAAGTAAATAAGAGCCGTTTTTAAGACATCAATGTGAATAAATTTGTCTTTACTGAAACATGAGTGAACATAACTGAACATAAGTATAACTATGTTCAGCATGACATAACTATAAACATGACTGAACATAAGTGTAAACGTAAACAATCACCTGTCAATCACTTATCACTTGTATTGTGTAATTATTCGATTTATATTCAGTCTCACTATGTATATAAGAAATTGTTATTCGTGTTTGACGAACCGATTTTTTTTACCTAATTTGATAATGTATTAATACAACAGTTAATTGACTTATTCACCCAGATCTACTGAGACTACTTAAGTAGTTTTTAAGAAAATATCTGATATTGACTTTTTACAGAAACTTTGTACTATTTTTATTTCAGAAAACAGAGGAATGTTAGTTACGCCAATGAACTCAAATAAAATCCATATTAATCGCTTTTGACGGAATACTCCTAATTACTGAACAGATTTAAAAGAAATTGGGTAAATACTATAGTTTTAAATGTGGAAAACTAACAATACTCATTTCCCAATTAGTATTAACTATTGACAGGGTAGGAAAATCGAAAAAATATGGTGGGGAGCCAATGAGAGCACTGGATTTTGAATTCGAAAAGATCAGGCCAACTAGGCAAATAAAAATGTCACTGGCTCCACCACCCCTCCCACATACCACAGGCCTAGTGCCTTTTTCTTTTTTCTTTTTACTCATATAGGGTGGCCAATCTAAGTGTCAAAAGTGAATACTAATTTTAACTCAGTGCCACTTTAGCCCCTGATGGGCTAGTCCTGTCAGTGCTGCCGATTTGGACAAACGTTTTCAAAAATACTATATAGTCAAATTACGGAAAAGTATTTCATTTACATATAAATAAACCAAAATTCAATCCAAATGAATTTCCTATCCAGAGAAAAATAATTTTTAATATATTAACGAACTAAATGATTTAGTATATTTTAGTTTTGTTGATTATAGTTACACTGTTATAGATTAAAAAATACGTATGGTGTCGCGGGACAACCGGTAGAAACGACGTTCCTTACATTTTTCATTAAATATAAATTATAAAATCACACTTCTAAGTACGTATACATTGCTAACTACTTATACATGGCGGAGTTAGAAAAGAGACAAAATTAATAGTTACGAACTGTTTGTAGCAGAGTTAAGGCAAAATTAAAAGAAAATGGTTATTTTTATCATTAAAGCAAGCGCCTTACTATAAATATATATATATTGAATATAAGAAAAAAGTTTATCATGATGAGTTTATAGTTAAAGAGTATGTTTGTTAAAGGAATTTGGATTGAAATAGGACTGTTTTCTACCTACCCGGCCTATTAATTTAAAATAAATCTCTTCCCTACTCTAAAGCTTCAGCTTGTATCCCGTTGAAATTTTATATGCCTGTTTCAATTGCACTTTAGACAATGTGTAAGAAGTTTTATTAAAATCGGTGTACGTTAGAACGGAAGATGTCGGTAAAAACGTTGTTTTCTTTATTTTAAACGTTTGGGCCCACATTAATAAATTTAACGTACTTTATCATTTCATAACAGTGTCGGTGTTCGTTTTACTAAAAAAAATATTTTAAAAAGTTGTTTGTTTCATTAAATAGATGAAGTTAGAATTTTTTCTTGGATTAAGTACGCAGTATTATAATAATATACCAAATAGATAATTTTACATAGATCATTTTCGTCAGCACAGATCATTTTACTTTTAACAAGACCGTGATTATATTTTCTATATTTACAAAACCAAGTGACATTTTGACATATAACAAAAATAAACAAAACAAGTCAAGGAACAGGCTTCCTATAATAACATTTTTTCCCGTCTTTTTGAAGCTTACGTTTACGCGAGCGTTGCGCGTGAACGCTTGGGCGGATAACGTTTTCCAACGAACTCAGCCTGGGCATTGGTAAAATGAACATGAACATGTGTACCAAATTTCAACTAACTCGGTGATCTTTTACTCAAGTTATCGTTATCGGTAGATTTCGTGACGGTGATTTTGGTCTTTTTTTCGGATTCACTGCCGGTATCCAGAACGTGCCATAAGGAACTTCGTTCCAAAAACAAAACTGCTTTAGGTTATAGTAACCTTCCCTTTTTATAATATATGTTGTGACGACACTTTTTTTTATTCTTGCGATGATGTTTGAATTATAAAAGATAGTTTTTAATATAGTCTAGAGATTTATTAGTACATAAATTAATCTATTATTAGTACATACATAAAATTCTATTATTAGTACATAGTTAGAAAAATTTCTAAGATTTAATATTATAGAGACAATGACAACAAATATATATTTAAAAGTTTGTCTTAGTACCTATATAACATTTAATGCCTAATCCTGCATAGTTATAATATCGCAGATGAAAATACAATGATTAAGTATTTCAATTGGCTGGCTCATTGTTAAAAAGGAAGATTTTTTAGAAAAAAATAACTAAATTAAACAAGAACTATGGGATTTAATAAGAAAAACTATAGCTTTAATTATGTACGAGAGAACAAATAAGAAGAGCTGACTGAATCGCTTAATCAATTAGCCAAACAAACTATAGGATTCACCTCTTGCATTGACTTAAAGCCAAACTATGATGTAACAGGACTCTCTGTTTGGAAGACTCGCATTTTAATTGAAGAAGAAAACATAACCGAAACTCTATAGGCTTATAGCGCACCGAGCTTCGTTTCAAAACGGAGAGGACACTGCGCAATCAGCACAGGTACACTTCCTATTCCGCCTTCTAGCCGGAGACCTCACTAGCATTTCACTCGGCCAAGTAGCAATCAAATTACTATTTCAACTCTCCCCATAGACAAGAGAAAATGCGAAACGCGTGTCTCATGAATTGATACTATAATTTATTTTAAAGGAATCAGTGCAACTTCTATAAAGATTAATAATTTATTAAATGCAAAAAAAAGGGAATTTAATGAGATATCGTAATTGTATTTCTCAATGAGATTGCATTGATACATAACTGAACGTCACACCATTACAGCATTTCTTTAATGGCCTATAGTATATATTCCTTCATTGTAGCACCCCAGACTATTTACTTAATAAATATTTGTTAAAGTTTTAAAAATTTGTTAAAAAAAATTCATTTGTGCCGATAAGTTTTAAGATAAACACTTTATTTCAATGATATAATTTCTAATTAATTTTGACCTAATGTATAGAGAAGCAATTTAAAAACATTACCACATATTTAATAGCTCGTAATCATTCCCACTCCATTTATTCTGTAATTTAGTATTATTTAATTTTTAATAACTTCATTAAAACTTGGTTAATGTTAGCTGATATTTTTTTTAGATAGCCGTAAATCATAAATGTATTATTATTTATATTTATCGTTCGTTTCATGTATTTATTATGTACTAGATAACATTCATGAATTGTTAGTAACCTCGTGCATTAAGAAGTAATTACTTCTTATAGTCTCTACAAAATATATAGAGAGTTGTTTATTGGGTGGTCCGATAGCTGGTTCACTTCATGTTTTTATTTGTTTTATTTTTCGTTGTTCTTGTTTTTTATAGTTAGTTTGTTCGCTTACTCAAGTTTACTCGCTAATTCGTTAACTTCAGTTTGTTGGTTTTCTAGATGGCTTGTTTGTTACTTAGATAGCTGGCTGATTTATTTATTATTTTTCTTTACCTGATTTGTTTCTTGGATTTTTAGTTAGCTTGATGTAAATAAAGTAGGTGTGCTAACTGGTTTTTTTTTTTTTTTTTTTTCTTTTAACATCCAACTTTATAGTATAATACATAATTTCAGAATTCAAATATTAGTAATTTGCATAATATTAACAATTACAAAACATTATATAATGATAACATAAGTGCAAAATATTGCTACTATAATACTCCTCTTCTAGGTTGCCCGTGCGTAGAGGAGGAGTCCTTTAATTATTTAGAACTTTCATTTTGTGAAGAATTAAGAAAATCAAAGTATGCAAATGAAAATTACCTGTTAAGTTATTTTTATTTATGTGTTATTGTAAGAGTATTATTTGTGTTATTGTAAGAGTATTATTTGTGTTATTGTAGCATGGTCAATTTATTTGTGTGTTGTTATTTAAGTGTGTTTTAATATAATTTTGTTGATGGGTTTTTTGAAATTATAATTTATAGTTGTGTTTTGAAAGTTATAATGTTGAATTGATTTTAAAGTTTGAGGGAGTTTGTTGAATAGTTTAGGTGCTATCTGTGTCCAGTTTTAGTTGTGCTGTTGTCGTTCTACATCTAGGTAGTGCAAGATAGGTGATAGTATGTTTGTTAAATTTTCATCAGATTCGTTTCTTGCTTCTGCTAGTTAGTTTGTATGTTTGTGTTAGTTTGCATGTTTTATACTTTGGTGATCAGTTTGTTAGCGGTTTTTTACGGAAGAGGTATTAGAGCTTTGGGAGGGGGGTGAAGGAGGAATTTCAAGCCCTTAAAAGCAATCTATTATTCAAATTGGCTTCAAGGAGGGCGGTAAGAAAAGGAATTATTTGGGAAGCGACTTAATGAGGTTCCAGCTTGAGAGTGAACCAAGCAAGAGTTTTTTTTATGTTGGTTATTTTAAGGATGTCGAAGGAATTTTTGGAACAAAGTTCCTTGTGGCAAAAAACGTCACAAAACCCACCGTCATGAAATCCACAAATGACGATAACTTGAGTAAAAGTTGACCGATTTAGTTGAAATTTGGTACACATGATCATTTTACCAATGCCCAGGGTGAGTTCGTTGGACAAGGAAATCCGTTAAAGCGTTTGCGCGCAACGCTCCCGTAAACGTAAGCTTAAAATGTAAAATTTGAATTTTAGGACGATAAAATTCTAATTTCATCTATTTAATGAGACAAAAAACTTTTTGATTAAAACAAACTCCGCCTTCTGCGCAGATTTTTTTCTCTTCCACTAGCGCAAAAACATACATTTATTTACACCTATATCTTCAAAAGTACTCATCTGATGGTTTGTCGAAAGATGCCCGTAAATAGCTCCAGATTAATTTTAATTGTATAAAATTTTGCTAAATTTTACAATTTTGATATATTAAATAAATGGGGGAAACAATTAAATAAATTTGACAATAAGCATAAATGAACTTTATAAGCATGAAATCAATTACGTGATAGGATGCGAGGAAGCTATGTGCCACGTTAATATGCAGTCTATTTTTCTTATTATACAGGGAGGTTAAAAAAGAATGACCCATTATCAAAATTAATTTATAATAAACAGGTCAAGTGTGTGCTAGTCAGCACACAGCGAGGGTCCGTAGGCCACACTATATAGTGTTTAACTGTAAAGTGTATAAACAGTGTTTTTTTAAAATGCTAAAAAGCTTACTTTAAACTATCCTATGGGTCTGATATTCTCAAAACACATAAACAAACTTCTGATAAAGTACTTTTTTGCCACTGAACCGGACTACAACCATATAAATACCTCGAAAAGACCATAGTTATAAAAAAACGTATTTTGTCAATAAAAAATAAAATAATATATTTTTCGAAATTTCCAAAAAGTTGTATCTTTACTTTTGGTCGAAGAATGTTCAGGAATTTTTTCAGATTTTTTGCACTTCACATAAGCGAGATAGAACGGGAGGGGGGGGGGGGACACGTTTCACACCCACTTCAAACTTGCCTGCGCTCGCCCTATCAAAGTTATATCCAAAGAATTATATATTTTTGTTACCAGCTCGACGTACCCTTTCATATAATACCCCTCACGGTGTCGAAAAAAAATTAAAAAAATTTAACCCTTAAGTTTTTTTACCCTAATTATTTGGAAAAATATTTTTTTTTTAAGTCGCTATATTTTTAAAATATGTGGGCAGGTACAAGACACATACATGCCAAATTTCAAAGTGATCGGACAAAAGGTGTAGCCGTGAGAGCACGCGAGAGGACAGATGGACAGACACACGCAGGAAAATATTAGGGTCCTTGGTTTTGCCTACGGACCCTAAAAATCGTTGAAGTGTACTTGACATGTTTAAAGCAATTAAGTTATAAGCAGCCAGCAAGCTAATTAGCGCAGCAGCCTAGCGGGTAGTTAAGATTTGCGGGTATAGCTAAATTTCTCTAAACATGTTGAGTACACTTAAACGATTTTTATAATTTAATTTTGGTAATGGGTCATTTTTTTTTAATCACCCAGTACATTACTATTTATATTTTTCTAAGAAGCTTTTTATTATTTCCATAATTTACTGAGATTAATTTATATTTTTATATTAATTTCATTACATTATTTGAAACATTTTTATTATATTAGTGGGAGTTTTAATCTTTATTATTTTAGTGGGAGTTTTAATTTGGAAAAAAAATATTGTAGTATAATTGTAGTTTATGCATTATAACCTACATAAGCGGTTTCTAGTAATTTCCTTTTAAATATTTTTTTCCCGTTTCTAATATTATTACATTAGCACGGTCAATTTTGTGATTATTGTTTGTGTGTCAATCATAAGAAATAGGACGTGAGGAAGCTATGTGGCACACTATTTAGCAGAGTATTTTTACAGTTGCTTTCACTGAGAGGTAATTTTTCTTCTAGGTAGTTTTAATAATACAAATGAAAAAACCTGACCGAACTTTTACTATTGCTTCATTGTTTCTTGTTTCTTTAACATTTTTTTCGACAAAATAAATTAAAACGGTCATTTTGAAATTTATTGTTGGTTAAATGAGTCATTTTAATTAATTACTGCTGATTAAATAAAACAGAAAGTAGAAGAAAGTTTTACAATTTCAAAAAGACTTTGTAAAACATGATTAAATATTCAATAGACAGTAAAACCTTTTTACAATTTACAATATATTTTTTCTTTTTTTTTATGTTTTAATAAATAAAAAATATATATATGTATATACAGTGATCTCTAATTTAACGTTTTCCCTCATTTATATATATATATATATATATATATATATATATATATATATATATATATATATATATATATATATGTGTGTGTAAATTATTTTATTAAATTGCAAAATTTAAGGACAATACAAGATTATTAATTCAATGTGACGATACTTATAATTTAACGCAATAAGTAGAATTTAGACCGAGGTCAGAAATTAAATGACCCCGTAATATCTATTAATTCAAAGAAGGTAAAAGGCATTGAAACAACTACAAACTGCATTTTAAAATCATCTAATAAACTGTTTTGGCACAAGATAATACAAATAAATAAGTTGAAACAGTAAGAAATAGAATCAACTGTAAATTTACTAGAGAAACAGGGTGTCCTCGTGTTCAATTATACTAAAACCTGTGTCAACTGTAGGACAAACCGTTTTTATGTGTCATTGACATAACTAAGATGATTTAATTTATTGCCATCTATCGGTAAATAAAAGAATTTTAATTCCATGAAATTTATTTCCAAAACCAGCGTCACGAAATCTACCGATGACGATAACTTGAGTAAAAGATGGCCGAGTTAGTTGAAATTTGGTACACATGTTCATTTTACCAATGTCCGGGCTGAGTTCGTCGGGAAAAATTTTTAACTTCATCTATTTAATGAGAAAAACAACTTTTATCAATATTTTTTTTTAGTAAAACGAACACCGACACTGCTATGAAGTGATAAAGATCGCTAAATTTATTAAAGCGGACCTAAATGTTTAAAATAAAGAAAACAACGTTCTTACCGATATCTTGCGTTCTAACGCAATGATTTTAATAAAACTGCTTACACATCGTCTAAAGTACAATTGAAACAAGCATGTAAAATTTTAACCTGATACAAGCAGGCGTTTTTGAGTAGGGAAGAGATATATTTTATAATTTTTTTAAATTTGTAGGCCGGGTAGGTAGAAAACAGTCCTATTTCCTACCAACTACAAACATACTCTTTAACTATAAACTCATCATGATTAACTTTTTTTCTCAATATTCAATACATATTTATAGTAAGGCGCTTGCTTTAATGATACAAATAATGCTTTTCCCTTAATTTTGCCTTAACTCCGCTAGGTACAAACAGTTACTTTTAATTTTGTCTCTTTTCTAACTTTACCGTATATAAGTAGTTAGCAACGTATACATGCGTACTTAGCAGTGTGATTTTATAATTTATATTTAATGAAAAATGTAAGGAACTTCGTTCTTACCGTGTGTCCCGCGACACCACACGTATTTTTTTTATACTGTCGTCAATCGAATGGAAAACTAGTTATTTCACACTTCATGCCCCGCTGCATAATTCATCCATCTTTGAAACTATATTGTTAAAAGAATATATTGCCATAATAAAAAAGAGGGTATAAGGGATATTAACTTTTTAAGTGGTTAATTAATACAGTAATGTAAAATAAGTTACAAAATTGTTTCACATATTATAAGAATCATCATTAAATAATAAAAATAAGAGAAATTAAGGATAGAGAGTCAAAGTATTTGATTTACTGACACAAAAATGTATTAAACACTCTTACAATATACCTTTATAGGAAGGAAATAAAATTTTATAAAACCACGGATCCATGCTATTCTCAATTTCTATTTAATTCAAAGTCGATATCCACATAGCTATTTTTACTTTTGAGCGATCCTCGCTATTCTTAATTTCTATTTAATCGCAGTCGATATTCACATAGTTATTTTTACTTTTGAGCGATCCTCGCTATTCTTAATTTCTATTTAATCGCAGTCGATATTCACATAGTTATTTTTACTTTTGAGCGATCCTCGCTATTCTTAATTTCTATTTAATCGCAGTCGATATTCACATAGTTATTTTTACTTTTGAGCGATCCTCGCTATTCTTAATTTCTATTTAATCGCAGTCGATATTCACATAGTTATTTTTACTCTTGAGCGATCCTCGCTATTCTTAATTTCTACTTAATCGCAGTCGATATCCACATAGTTATTTTTAGAGTATCAATATTTATATGAGAAAGTTGTGTTTCAATAGTAGGACAGACTTATTTTTTTATTTTTTTCTGTACTGTTCACATTATATTTATATAATTTTTCTTTTTTATTTTATTTTATTTTTAAATACCTTTGTTGATAAAACATATTAATACATAAATGATATTTTAGTACATCAATTTATCTATTTTACTGATTTTACATTTAAGCACTGTATAAAGTTATCTCTCCACTAGAGATCATGGAGTCCTGAGCTGTGGAGAGAATTAAGGTGTCTTCAGGAATAATAAAATATGTATTTTTTCTTAAATTGGAGTCAACTGAACTTGGATTCAGTTGCTAGAGCTCTAGGACTCAGTTTCAGGCTGATCTAATTTTTGACCAATTTGATAACTTCTAGAAAAAATGTTGTATGTACACTTTTAATCTATGGGAGGAACAGCCAGAAGAACTCAATAAGGTTTGAGAATATCCCAAACAAAGGGATGAAATATCACTAGAATAACGAAAAACGGAAAGCCTTTCCACAAAATAAATGTTTATTCTATACATAACTATAGTTTTCGGCCTCTCGGCCATCATCATTTTATTTTTAACTTTTTTGAATTTTTTATTGTACTAAACTGCTTGTTTTTATATAGAACTTATGTAGCTATATTTATTTCTCATTGTAGGTACTGATGATGGCCGAAAGGCTGAAAACTATAGTTATGTAGAATAAACATTAATTTTGTGGAGAGGATTTCCGTTTTTTATTATGCTATTGACATCAACACCATTTGCTCTCTTAATCTTCAAGAAATATCACCTTTCTTAATTAATTAAAAAAAAAATAGATCTTTTATTACCCCTAAAGACATCCTTTTTTTTGGAACCATTTATAAAAGTATAAAAAATAATACTTTTTATGGTATATCCCTCAAGTGTTCTTGATAAAAATTCATTTCCAAATTTCCCCTGCTGGTATATTTTATAGTATGAATTAGAAATTAACTGTAATTGTATATTACAAACTTCATCGAAATTGAATTAGTAGTTTAGCAAGTTTGTAAAAAAAGGACTTATGGATTTACCAATCTTTAAAACTTTGTCTGTTTTTTAAAAAAAAATGATTAGGCCTCTCTCTATATATTGCATGTACGAAAATGTTTAAAAATATACGATAAAATCTTTAGCTGAATTTAAATAAAATATACAAATTGCATTAAGACCTCTTGCTTCTTCTTCTTCTTCTTCTTAGGAAAATTTGCGGTGAAGCACGTACATAATCGAATATTGGGTTTAAAGCCTTATCGGGAACTTAAACAGGTTTTAAATCTTTCAAGATGCTCTCCCATAATGTAGTAAATATGGTTATGTTCTCACGGTTACATTTATTCAAGCGTATTCTCGGCCGCTATACCATCATTTAAATGTATTACTTTATTCTAAGAATCTGGTGTCCCTTTATAGGTTGAATTAAATTATTTTTATACTTGTTTTGCGTCGGCATTTATATAGAACCATCTCATAAATCCGTTATTTCAAATTTTCTTTCCCTTTTAAAAAAATATTAAAAAATTAAAGATATCTATCCATTTTTATTTTATACCTTATACATATTATATATTTATCAATCTTTATGTATTTACTTCTAATCTTCTAATATGTATATGTTTTTTTTATGATTTCCATGTCTACAGTTCCTCATGTATTGCCTTACTAAAGATAATTTATGCTTACTATAACCTTTTTATCTTTTACTTCATTGGTTAGAATGTTTTTTCCATGCCTACAATTCTATATGTATTATTTTTCTAATCATCCTTTACATTTATTATTACATACTTATTTTATACTTTGTTTCTATTTTCATTGCTTCCGAGGTTACCGAATGTAAAGGAAGAATTGTGATTATTCTGACGAACAAAATTATTTTTTCATGTTTCCAATTTCACACCGTCTATAATATATTAATTACACTATAAATATTAGTAAGAATTATTTAAGATTTGTGCAGTCGAGAGTGGCAATTTTAACTCTAGAAGTACCTGATCACTACTTCATTAAGACGGGTTCACAGCTAGAGTATCTCGGCTCGAAAGGATACATCAATGGCCTTCATACAGCGGATACACAAAAAGTTGGTTCCAAACCAACTTTTTGCTGAGGCTGCACAAACCTTCTCTTGAAACCTGCATAAACCTTCTCTTTGAGTCTTCTAATGTTTTATGTTTTTGTTTTGCTTCCGAGCTTATCGAAGGTAACGGAAGCTATGTGATCGTTCCTGAAAATATTTGATGTCTCTGATTTCAAAAATTCCAAGACAGAAATCCGTTTCAGAAATCAAGGAACATTTTTGGTTCCTTGTTTGTCTGTCAATCTGTCTATCGCTAACTTTTTGCGAACCAACATGTCTCAAAAACTACACGTTTGCAATTAAATTTGTATGGTAGGCCATAATTAGCCCATGGTTGATCCCATCTGCGCCTATTTGTTTCTCTTCCACATGCGCACAAATATACATGTATTTACACCTATATCATCAAAAACACTTATCTGGGTCCCGAACGTCTAGTGACTGAACGGAGTGGCGAAACCAGCGAATGCATCTGCACGGCTTCATGAATATATAGTATTACCTATAATAGCCGGATACACGCCGAGATCCGCTAGCTGTGAACCCATTTAGTAACTCTATTATGTATGTTTTCTAAACTATGTATATTTTTATTTGGGTTATCATATCTATGTCATAGGCGTCCAAAATGTCTTTAAATCGCAGTAAAGCGTATTAAAATGATTTATTATGGAATAAACATTATTTTATTTTTGGAATAAACGATATCAAATAAAACCTTTACTACATAGAGAATTAACACAAGTTTTTATATATATTAAAAAATGTTTAATTCAAATACTGGGTATATCATGAATATAAAAGTTAAAGAGCAAAATTTATTGTAAAGGCACGCACGATAGATGTACTTTTTTGTTGTTTTTGTTTAGATGGTTATAACTTAGGTAGTTTATATAAAGGAGCAATGAAGTGAAAATTCCACTGGTTTTATTGAAAATAGAACATCACTTGTCTCAAGTCAAGTCTTTTCCAATTCTAAATTCAATCCTTCAAATGTATAATCGAATTCTATTCTTTATATAACGTTTATAAAAAAAGAGCAGAGAGAATATGTTTTAACATTCAATGAAATTGGATTACAACACTTAAAGTTATCACCAAAACAATATAATTTTTTTTTAAAAAAAAACTAAGAGCATTCATTATTTATTAAATTGAAGGTATTCTGATTGATTGAATAAAAATTGAATAGTTTTAAACACAACAGATTAAGCTAAAACTAAAACAATAAAACTTAATCTACGTTCTCCATATTTTCAAAACTCAAAACTAAATGACATAAATCAATATTAAATTGTTTCCACCGATAACAGCTTTATCGTTTTTTCCGGACATATTACATAATTCAACTTAAAAGCTTTCCAACAAAAATATATATAACAAAAACTATTAAAGAATAAAAACTGAGAAAAGAAAACTATAATCTATGGGGACGATATTTTATATTTCATTTCTCTAGAATATAAATATGTTTTTTTCTAACAATCTATCATTTTTGCTATAGAAATGTTTGTTTTTACACAATTTTATTTAATTTACTGCGTTTTTGTATAAGTCGTGTAATCTAAATTTGACCCAATTCTCGACTATGTAGAAAGCTGAAACTTCAACCTACAAGCCATAGATTATGTATTTTAGACGACAATACGAGTTTCAGTCATTAGTTTTACAAAATTATAAAATCTATTAATGTGGGTTACATTTTTTTTTTTAATTTAATATCTTATTGAATATTCACATAATTTAACCTTTGATTAAATTTTAGTTGTCCCAGATATTACAATCGTTTTTATCATTGCAGAATGTTGAAAAAGAAACCATTCGCACAAAGATTCCTCACGTCCTTCTATTGGAAAAATGGTCACATTTTAGAGTAAAACCACTTGTTCCCACTGTTAGACCTGTTTCGATTCCCAATGGGATCACACTTATTTTTTTATTTAACATTAAATTTGCGTAGACGGTTGAAATTGATAAAGAACCATTTGTGGGATACTGTCGACAAACCATATAATTTTTTTTTCAAAATCACGTGCGTTCTTTTAAACATAAAGGTGTGAATTATAAAATTTGTTCGCATGCGAGAGAAAAAGTAATGAGCTCAAAGGGTTGAAATTAATATGAGACGTACAATGTTAAGTATCACCAACTATGCATATTTCAGTAAAATTAGAAACCAGTATTTAAGATATGACCGAAAAACCGACTTGCAGACGCTAGACCGAAAATATTCCCTGGTGTCTGAACAAGATTTTTATCCATACATTTTTTAAAATCGAAGACATTAAATAATTACGTTCTCCAGAATGATCACAAGTCTTCTGATACCTTCGTTAAGCACGGAACCAAAAATTAATAATAATAACTATAACCCCCGTCCTGTAATAACCCTGGGAGTTGATCCGGACTAAAACCCAAAAGAAAAAAAAAGAAAAATAACTACAAAACGGCTAAAGTGGACAACCTACTTGTTTGAATTAGACAACCTACATCGTTCGACTTATGTATAAAAAAATGTGTAAAGCAACAATAAATTATTAATATATTTCGGAAATGATACAATAATAACAATAAGCAATATGCTAATAAGCTAGAAGTAAACAAAATATAAATATTAGACAGTTTTGTAACGCTAAACTAATTATTTCATCTTGAAGTGCAAATTGGGAAGAAATTAAGGGTAGCGTCCACATCTAGAGCAAATGTTCCTGAAGAAAGTAGGTATTTTAGCCAATTAATAAGATATGTCTAAACCTAGCAATTAGGCTCTTAATTGGACCCCGTGGCAGAGATTTCCAGCTATTCACACAGCACACCACTTTACCATGCACAGCAGAAGACAGTATGGTGTGGTCATTAGTGAGCCATGTACATCAGAACATCAAGACGAGGCATCCTGTGAAGGCACCTTTGCCGTTATTCCACCCACAATTCATAGATGTAAATCAGAGCAGGGGATCGAACCCACGAACTTCCACCGGCGCGGCGATAAAGCCCCATCTACGCTGGCTCCTTATATTTTTTAGCCAATTAAGCCTTAGCTCTATTTTTTATTAGTGAAGGTATATTGTGGAACTGAGGCTGATTGATTGATTAAGCCTTAAGAGGAAACGAGCAAAGCATTGGTCTCTGCGAACGACTAGTCTGAGATGCGCAGGTGCACTTTAGACTGGGCATGCGCCGAATGCTTTGTTAGTTTCCCCTGTTCGGTTCGGCAGTCTGGACGAGGCTTTAGAAACTGAATTCAGTATGTCAGTCAAACAACACAAGATCATGCTATAGATACCTAAATTGCGAGAAAAATGTTAAACATGATCACTGCTGAACGAAATTAAATTTAAACATCGTGTGAAAGCCGCACATTGACTCATCAACAAGCTTTAATTGTATTTTCTCTTCACAAGCGGATGTGCAAGCCGATGTTAAAGTTGTTAAAGGATGGTTCGGCCATTACCTCCGGCCTCCGGCTATCAGTGTGGTCTGCAGCGTGGAACAAGTCTCGTCCCCATGATACACGAACCAGACGTGTTAGTGGTTAGAAATTGATTCTAAAGAGGGAAATAGCAATTAGAATTCTAACTTAATCTGTAATGGGTAAACCATAATAATGAATTTAACAGAATGTTAACACATGTGAATGTTGATTAAAATTCTGATTGTTTTCAGAAGTACGTCATATATGGTTCTCTAATCTGCCATGCAGAACCGATTTCGATGAAATTTGGTATACATGTTCAAAAATATCATACCCTGAGACGAAATCGGGAAATGATTTTTAGCTCAAAATTGAACTCTGAAACAACAAAAACACTTATATATTGTGAAGAACAATTATTTCTTATAAACGGTTCCGATGATTTTATTTGAAAATTCTAAAATGTAGTCCGTTTCAATTCAAATTAAAATTATATATACATATATATATATATATATATATATATATATATATATATATATATATATATATATATATATATATATATATATATATATATATATATATATATATATATATGCATAGTTACAAAAGACAAACGGTCAGGGTTTCTCGCCCGGTACGATTACTTTCATAATTAATTTTGATAAAATGGTGAATAATAATTCGCTTTCACCAAGAAAGTACATTAATTAAGAGACAATTTAGAATGACAATGGACTTTATTTTATATGTTTATCACGCCTTCAAGTACATTACACTTCATCATTACACCTTCATAGTAACATGCAATAACCTGTCACTATTTTACGGATTTCTTATGGACTGATTTAAAAAACTGACCACGGCCAGAACTTAATGGCAGATTAACTGCTTAAAAGTAGGTAAATGAAAATTTAATTTTTAGGGTTTCGTAAATCTTTCTCGAAACCCTTATGCCGAGGGTGATAATATATGTCTGTCCGTCAATCGTTCTTTAGTTCATACCTCCCAAACCGTTTGAGGCAAAAATGTGAAAGCTATTGGACTTGTACTATATTAATGGAATAATTTTTTTTTTCTTTTGGGTTTTAGTCCCGATCAACTGCCAGGGTTATTACAGGACGGGGGTTATTCGGGCACTTTACTCATCTAATCGATGAGATCATCAGTGTGAAACATGTCTTACCCCGCTGGGATTCGAACTCACACCCGGGATTTAGATCTTGGTTTCAGAGTCGAGTGCGCTAACCCCTCGGCTACACCGGCCCCCATTAATGGAATAATATTAAAACATTAGTGCAGTAGCCAAAAAAAAAAAAAAAAAAAAAATGTTTAAAGATGTTTTTGTTCTGAGATTACCGAAGGAAACGGAATTATTCGGGAAAAAAGCAAATTTGTTTAGTCTACGAATTCCAAAATAGAAATCCGTACATATGGCATCAATGAACAATTTTTGTCCTTCATCTATCTGCGAACATTTATAATTGAATAAGAATAAGTATGAACCCGCTGGGAATCGAAGCAGGTCCAAACAACCACACTTTCAATTTTTATGTGACCATTTGTCGAATTTTAGGGAACGAGGAAGCTATGTGCCACACTAATTTGTAGACTTTTTTTCTAATACTTAAAAATGTAGTGCTAGATATATATAATATTGCGACACATCTTTAAGTTTTTAATCTGAAATCTCTATTGGTTAATGTAGAGTAGAGGTATTGTGTCTTTGCCAGGAGAGATTTTATAAGTTTCAAACTGGTTCGGTCTTGCAGATTACTCCTCTTTACGCAATAATTCAACTTCACTACTAAAGTACTTATGCTTTTACTGTATGCGTGATAATTAATCCAAGTCAAGATAACCTTATTTTTATTTATTTTATATCGCCTTAAAGAATTATCAGTTGAAGAATTATTCATTCCAACTACAGACAACACATGTATATGATCACACTTATGATCATTTTAACGCAGTAATTAAGCGTACAAAAAGAAAAAGTCGATAAAGACCTTTATAATAGTATATTTATGCAAGAAATAATACTTTACTTTTTATGTCACATTGTGGAAAGAAAAGCTCAGTATATTGTCACTAACATCAACTAAACAACATTTTAGTTGATAAGTTTAGAATTAAAATTTCTAATTTATACAAAATATTTTGTGGGTTGAGCGCAGGGTTGGATGTACCAAGTACGTTTTCCGGGGTATAATCCTCCACCTTTAATACTATGACGTCGTTTCCGCAATCCTCTATTAAACCGCCCAGAAATTCCTTTCAATAACCTTAAACCACCATAAAACCACTAAATCCACAAAATCCCCATTCATAAAACATTCTCTCTTCTCTCCTCGTCATAAAATGTTTTGAATATTAAATAATATATATAAATGATTTTTTCTATAGTCCATTTATTACATATATTATAAAATAATAATAAAATAGACTGCCAATTGGTGTGGCACATAGCTTCCTCGCATTCTATTCACGTACTGAATTGGTTTTATGCTTTTTCTTACAAGCCATTACAGTCTTATTTATTTAATTGTTTCCCCGTTTTTTAATCGGTCAAAATTGTTTGAATATTTTACATGAATTAAAGTATCAATTTAGCAAAAGTTAAAGAGCGCAGACGGTTCAAATTAATCTTGGGATATCTGCGGGTTACATTCGATAAACTGTAAAAGTTTCATTCAGGTGTAAATAGATGTATGTTTGTGCTTATGCGGAAGAGAAACAAATAGAACAGAGAACAACAATGGGCTAATTATGACCTACCATCAAAATTTCATTAAAATCGGATGTGTAGTTTTTAAGGTACGTTGGTTCGCAAAAATCGAACGACAGGCAGGCACGGAACCAAAAATGTTCCCAGATGTCTGAAACGGATTTCTGTCTTGGAATTTTAGAAATCGGACTCCTAAAATGTTTTCGTTATTCGAAACGATCACATAGCTTCCGTTACCTTCGGTAAGCTCGGAAGCAAAATATATATACATTAAATATTAACATATATATAATTAGAAGGATCTTGCTCATTATAATACAAAACTTTGATTTTCAGTGGCTTTAAATAAATAGTGATAACTATGTGAAAGAGGGGAATTGGTTTTAAATACATACCTGTAGGTATATTATGATAACCATCTTACATTAACATGACTGGTTGGATAACCATTGCACCTTAATTTTTCTGATTCAAAAGGAAGCTGACTTAAAAATTTCAAGGTTATAGTACAAGGTGCGAAAACATATCTTCCTTTTTTCAAAACGTAATAAACCCCATTTTAAGAAGTCAGATTTTTTTTTTTTTTTTTTTTTTTTTTTTTAATGTTGGTACATATTTAAAGTTTTGTTTTACAAATGAAATCAGGTAGACGACGCCCCCCATTGTCCATACACTGAGAAAGCCGATTTCTGGCGTTTGTCATGTTCCAGCATAGAAGCGGGTATGTTGGCAATTTCTACTCGGAAGTTGTAGAGTCCTTGGATGGTTGACATAAACGCAGGATTTCAAGAAACCCCACAGGAAAAAAATCACAAGGGGCCAAATCGGGGAAGCGGGCTGGCCACTCCAAATCACCCAGCGTTCTTCTGAGTATTGAAGTCACGTTCGGAGAGTTCCTGCACAATCGCCTACTGGTAAGGATGGCGATGCAGGTCATGGTGACGAATTCACCTCACTGAACGATCGGAAAGTCCGAGGGCAGACGGAAGTCGTCCGGGTAGTTTTGATAAAATGTATTAAAATAAATTAATGTTTAACAAAATTACAAAACAAAAACAAACTAATGAATATGTTACAGATTTCTTGTTTTATGGTTCAATATTTTCTCCTTGTTAATTTATAACAGCCTGCTCTCTCCTTTTCCAGTGGGATATGGGCCCAGCAATAGTTGATTGACGCATATCATATCAGGTACGAAGAATCGCTCCTTGCAAACAATTTATCACTTGCAAAAGAATTGCCCAGACTTCATTCAGCCAGACGAGTGGCCGCCCAACAGTCCAGATCTAAATTCAATTGATTATTCTGTCTGGGCTAAGATAGAACAAAGAGTGTATGTGGGAGGCAGAATAAAGGACGTCGATCAACTTCGTACCTGGGATGATATGCGTCAATCAAGCATTGCTGGGGCCATATCCAACTGGAGAAGGAGAGTGCAGGCTGTCGTAAATTAACTTGGAGGACATAATGAACCATAAACCAAGTAAATCTATAACATATCCATTAGTTTTTATTTTTTGAAATTTTGTTAACATTCATTTTTTTTTTAATTAATTTATTTTATCAAAACTTTTAACCGGACAACAAATTTTTTTATGACCCTACTTCAAATTATATCATTTATAAGAACCCAAAACAGCTTAATTTTTAACAGAAAGTAAATCTTTATAATTTTAGTTTAGAAATATAATTATAAGTAAGAAATATATTTCAAAGGATGCATAAATAAAATAAAATTTCTGGGTAGATAAGTTTACAATAACATTTACGTAACTAGGAATGTAACATTATACATATTTACAAGTTAAGGTACCTAATTAAACTAACCTGTAAAGGATACAGATATATATATATATATATATATATATATATATATATATATATATATATATATATATATATATATATATATGTGTGTGTGTGTGTGTGTGTGTGTATAAATATGCATATGTGGGTGTGCGTGCGTGTCTTGGTAGAGTAATATTATAATGGTGGAGGAAGGTTAACGTGGTGAGTTTAAGTGGTCATAATAGTTGGTCATTAAGATAAAATAGTAGACCATAATAATTTGTAGATCGTGCCTTGTTGGACCGGTGGAATAGTGAAGGTAAAATATATTAGATCGTCAGGTGATATTGACCCTGGCTCGTTACTAGACTGTGTTGCAATACTTTCAGGATGCCCTTTCTATTCAAAATGACTGGTCTTTCTTTCATAGGTTCAACAAACTAATATATAGGAAGAAGAGCTTTAATTTTAAATTCCTTCGTTCCAAGAATCTTATATGAAAAAAACGCACAAAAGTTTAGGTATGCAATGCTATATTACATTGTTTTCTTTCACATAAAATACACAAGCCATTGTGGCTTAGAAAGAAAGCAAATTTACTATATTATTTGAAAAATGTATAAACATACTTTGGGAAACATTAGTTGTGTGCACCGGTATTTTGTAGAAAAACTAAATTAACTCTAGATTTGGGTAAGATTTCACCAAAAACTTGTGACATAGTCTGCCAATTTGTGTGGCGCATATTAAATATAGCTTTCTCGCATCCTAGCACGTGCTTTAATGATGTTTTGCTTCTACAACCCAACATTCTCTTTATTAGTTTGATTCCCTTCCTTTTTTATGTTACATAACTAAAAGGGTTAATAAAACAATAATAAAATTTGCGCTGATATAGGTGTAAATAAAAAAGGTTTGTGCGCATGCAGAAGAGAAATGGGCTAACTATGCGACCTATACCATCCAAATTCATTAAAATTAGGCAAGTGGTTTTTATGATTTGTTGGTACGAAAAAAACACTGAAAGACAGACAGAGATACGGGAGCAAAATGTTCTCTGATGTCTGAAACGGATTTCTGTCTTGGAATTAATGGATTCGGAGACATATAAAAATGTTGTTCTTTAGAACGTTCACATTGCTTCCGTTACATTCGGTAAGCTCAGAAGGAAAAAAATATTAAATACGATCTGACGATTTGATTAAAAAAAATCTAACATGTAGTGAGATATGATGATGTGAGATGTGAATAAGAATTTATTCATATAAGTTGATTTCCTAAAAAAAATGAGTTTTAGAGATGTTAAATAAAAAGAGACGCAACCCAGTTGAAAATCGAACCTGAAATGAAAACAACCACTGGTTGAACATATTATAAATAACTTAAAGTATACAATATGGATTTCAATTTATATTTAGACGAACATTTGTCTGTGCAGACGCTTAAACCCTGAAATTACTGATTATGAAGACATTTGGCCTACATTTTCAGAAAAATCATATCCCGAGGCGGAATCGAGAAATGAATTTTAGCTCTTTAGCTACTATCTACCCCACAATGCACTCACTAAAAACGTCAAAAAAAATAATTTCTCGAAAAAGGTTGCGACGATTCGTATTAAAAGAAATCTAAAATGTAGTTCATTTAATAACAGCCTAAGTTAAAAATTCTTTTTCTCGAGAAAAATCTAGTTCCTTAGAAAATAGCATTAAACGCGGAAGGTGGGAGGCCGGTTTCAATTCCCCGTCGGGAAAGAGTTATATTTATGGTAAATTTTGATATTATGTTCAATAATAATTAAATGTATCCCCGAAACTTCTAAAACGCTAACAAATGGAAAACTCTGACCAAGTAATTATGTACGAATTATATCGAAAATACTTTTTTTACTAAAAGTAATTTTTTACTTGTGTAATTTTATTTATTGTTCAATTAGATAATTATTGTAATTTTTATTATGCTTCATATGATGAACCGATTTTTAGAAAAGAAGGATAATGCAGTCCAAGAAACTACAAACTATTAAACATGCCAATAATAATCATTGATAAAAGAAACGTACTTTTGGGTTTTAACTTTTATCTTGTTTTATTCAAGTTAACGTCTGTCATTGAAATTTACTGATAGCAGCACCTCTTACATTGATTATTGTTGCAACAAATAAAAGGTTAAATTAGATAAGACACATCAAATTTAAACGGTGACATATTTTGATTTCGCTCGATTCATGAAAAGGCAGCGTAATTTCTCTTTGACTTTATTATATTTCATTTGAGCTATTCATTGGAAGCATCAAAGAAGTACTGCTATATGTATATGTATGTATATACATTGAGAAGAAGTGTATTTTCTCTCAATTATTCCATTCGTGTGACTTCTTTGAAAGATAAAAAATAAAAAAGTATGACTCTTTGATATATTTAAAGAAACTTACGTCAGCATAAACATAACAAGAATTTTATAATTGCTGTTATGCATGTAGCTTGTTCATGACATATTTGAAATAAAAATATTTCTTTAAGTGATTTCATTGGAATGAGGATTTCCCTTGAAAAATAATAGGTTAAACAATCAAAACCGAATCTGCTTAGTCCCGATCAATGAAAGCCAAAAAGAACCGAAGTAAGCAGTGTAGACGTGCTGATCGGCCTCATTCGAAAAATAGTGTTATAGTGAAATTCGTGAAAGACGATTATCAAGTAGTAAGTCCTGCGCCGGGTGTGCCGGCACATGCCGACCGGCCTCTGTCGGCATGTGTGGACGCGCCTTAACGTGATATTTCAAATAATTGACATTACGGTAATTAAGATTTTGTAAAGGCCAAATAGGTCTATTAAGCTATCTGCGTAGTTTGTAGATAAGCACGATTAGACAAATGTAGACCATTGTGTATAACAGTAATTTGAGAAAATGTAAAGTCAACACACATGTAAAGTAACACTTTGTTTTCAAGAATGATCTAAGGGGGTGTTGAGAATCGTGATATTGACTCAAGAACTTCGAAGAACGACTTAATTTTGTTTTTTAGCCTCTATTCAACTTTGTTTTACCTAAATTAAAAGAGAAACCTACGACTTCACACATCCTTTTAGACGTGTTTTGTTTTTATACAGCTTGATTTCTATACATTTTAAACCTATAATTTGAAGGTATTCAATTTCGGTCTAATAGTCTTTGCAAAAAAAAAAAAATTGGTATTATAAATAATTGTATGTATTGATGCATTATTATAATCAAATAAATGAGGTTAGTTAAACCTAGTTTCAATTTATGAAAGAACCATTTGAAGTCAGAAATGTTAATCAAATCTACCCAAGACCAAAGCTTATGATGAAGAATATGTGCGCCTTATCTCAAACGCAGTGTACATGGTGTATCAAAATGTATTGTGATATTTTCAAAAATTAAAATTTAACATGTTAACTCGTTTTAGGATGCCCTGAGTTAAAAAAAATTAACTTGTCACCTGAACAGATGCATAAATTACTAAACCGACTCCAGTAAAATTTAATATAAATATTCAGTAGGAAAAAACCCCAAAGAGAATATAAATAATTAATTTTGGCTCTCCATTTGAAACGTATCCCTGAAATGTCAAAAACCTTAAATAGACATATTTTTTAATACGGATGGGACGAAATTTATTGAAAATTAAAATTAATTCCTTGTAAAACTCTTGATTAGTTTTGTCCAAATACTTTTGTGTACCTAAACATTTTAACGAAAATGTAATTATCATGTCTAAAAACCCTTTATGTTTCTTTAATAAGTTGGCATTTTACATGAGTTTTATCAAATAAATGTCTTTTCATATTGAATTAATAAAGTAAAAAATACACTTTTTTTTACATATAGGTATATATATATATATATATATATATATATAATTTTACTTAATATGTACACTAAAGTTTTGTAGAAAATCTTTTTATGACATTTATCAGAGAACTTTCTTCACTCAACTCTTCCCTTCGGAGCTATACGATATAGTTTTGCAACTCCATCGCTCATGCAGCAAATTAATCAGGTTTATGGGTACAATAAAAAATATATAGACCTACCCCCACCGCTTCTTCGATAAATAAGAATCCTCGGTGTGAAACTCAGAAAAAAAACTGAAACATTGTTCAAAAAACTGCAAACGATATAACTACAACATTGAAAAAAGCGCATTAGTGTGTTTAGAAAATGAATTCAGGCACGTTGTAAATAATCAAAAATCAAATATCTTAGATAAATTGAACAATTTAAAAAAGTCATCAGAATCTGAAAAACTTTGTTAAGGATATGATCCTCCTCAACAAAAGCGATGATTTTATCCCACGTGGAAAAAGAACAAAAAAAACAAAAAAAAACAGAACATTCTTTAAATACCAAGGGACTAGGAAACATAAAATTAAATTCCTGCCACTCAACAACTCGGACTTTTTTTGGGATAGAGCTTGAAGTTCGAAGGAAATAAGAGTTGTTAAGCATGCAAGAAATGGTAAACCCAATTTACAATATAGAATTTTTAAGTGTTAATGCCCGAGGATGAACTCTATTCCCTAAACTACTATAACCACGTGACGTAAAATGAAGGAATGCCAAAAGATTCTTCAGTTATCAGGTTCTAACTGATTTATAAAAGTGGAGAAAAAGAGGACCCGTTGAACTATAGGAGAATGTATCTGATTAATTACGTAAAATCACAAAAATACTAAACTCGATAATAACAAATCTTTTTTCCAGAGAAACTGGCAGAATTCAGACAAGTATGAGGTATATAACTTGGGTATGAACGGATTAATGTATGTATTTAACTTGGTTATGCAAAAGTAATTAGATTAACTAGAACGTTGTATGAGCAGGCTAAAGTAGTTCTATATAAAAAGGGAAGAACTGATGATGTCATGAAGGTAAATAGAGAGATCGTACCTAAAATTCTAAAAACAAATAGTGAAAAGTCAATTAATGTAGCACATAGCTTCCTTGTGCCTGTTTCGATTCCCAATTGAGTCACAATTATTTTTAAGCAATATAAAATTTACGTAGATGATTGAAATTAATATAGGACCATATATGAGCTACTTTCAACAAACCATTCTGAAATGGTCCAAATTGGTACACAGAGGTATGGGGTACGGGGCACAAATGTTAAAAAAGTATATGCCCTTCATGATGCATGTCGTTGGAAAGCTCTTTAAGACTACATTTATTGTTGTTATGTTCACCTTTGTCATATTTTCATTTAAGAGGGAGCTAAAACAGAAAACAGGAAAAACATGCTTTTTAAATAAAAAAATTAGAAATATTACTATTTTTGATCCGATTTCAACTGTTTATAAATAAAAATGTCTATTGTTTAAGATTAAAATGCATCCTCAACTTAATATTGCAAGCATCAGACAACTGCATTGCACACCTAGTATCTATCTCAATTATAAAAATTCTACAAATATATTTCTTAAACCTTGAATAGTCTATAATAAAGTTAAATTTACATTTAAAAAGCTTGTTACCTATTTAATGCCAACAAACTTTATAATTTATTGTAAAGATTTGCCGGGATTGTAAGCATAACTGGATTCGGAATTTATTTTCTTAAATACTTTCACTTTACCTCAAACAAAGTTATATGAGATACCATTCACACAGCTCTTTCTACCTTTAGTCATATGGCTTTTAACTTACCATAAACATTTCTTGTTGTATTTCATTCTTAAAAAATAACTTTTTTAAAAAAAAAATTTTTTAACATTGTGATTATATAAGCGTTATCACTCACTTTTTAAGTATATACAATTTAAAAAAAAAGGTACAAGAAAAGAACTTGAATTTGTTCATAAATAACCGAAGAAGTTTCATATTTGAGTTTACGCAAAATCAAATAACATTCACTTTGTTTTATTGGCCGTAAAGAATGTACTAAATCATTTATTACTGTCAAATATGAAAGACATGGAAAGTAGATGTCATCTTAACACTCAACCCTATGTTTGATTTCCTTATTATGACTTTATACATAATTTAAAAGCTGAATATCTTTGTAAAAAGCAGATTTCCTGTTTGAAAGCTAAATAAAATTTCTTTATGGTACTTCTGATGACAGATCTTTTCACTAGATATTCTACCGGATCTTTAAAAACCTACTGAGTCATCCCGATCTTGTGTCTCGAGTAAGAACAGGAATTTATTAAAATTTATTTATATATTTACTCCGAGCTTACGGCTTAGGAAAAGTCCTTCCGTTACGAAGGTAACGGAAGGATTGAGATCGTTCTGAAGAACGAACATAATACGTCTCTGAATTCAAATATTCAAAGACAGATATCAATTTCAGACTTCAGGGACCAATTTTGTTCCATGTCTGCCTGTCGGTCTGTCTAATGTTTTTGCGAACCAATGATACAAACTCATCCGTTTTTAGTGAAATTTAAGTGGTAGTTCATAATTAGTCTATTGCAGGTCCTTTTTTTATCAACAACTTTATCATTAAAATCAATTAGTGTAGCACATAAGTTCCTCTCGTCTATTTTTTTTTTTTTTTTTTTTTTTTTCTTTTGGGTTTTAGTCCCGATCAACTGCCAGGGTTATTACAGGACGGGGGTTATCCGGCCAATTATTGGACGAAAAGTCTAATGATGGAGTTAAACTTCCTTTTATTTAATATTGAATATGGGCAGATGGTTGAAACAAATATGGGATCATCTGTCGGCTTAGTATGTCAAATTACTATCCAAATTTCTTAAAAAGTTTTAGAAGAGGTTTGTTTATAATATATGGCTATTTCCAAAAGTGTTAAAACATTGAAAAGACAGACAGACAGACAAGACCAAAAAGTTTTGCTGATATCTGAAGTGGATTTCTGTCAAGGAATTTTTAATCGGGGACAAAAAAGTTGTTAGTTTGCCCACTAGTACTGCACATAGCTTTCTTTCGTCCTATATTTGGATTAATGGTCACAAGAATATAAAATAATGTCATTCTGCTGAGAAATATTTTGATAATTAAGCAGATATTGATATCAGTCAACGAAAAGTTTTTTCCTCTACAAGATTTGCTTCAATGAGTATTCTGGTTAAAAGCGTAATATTTGAGAATTGTACGGATAAACGCCCAAAAGTGATGGTTTTTAATGTTATTAGCGAATATCTCGAAAACTAAGCTGTTCCGGATCCATGGTTATAGGAACTTTTTTGTTCAACGTCAAATTTCCTATATGAACCCGAAGTGTTGTGATTTCGTTCGGGGAAACCTTTCTTTGCATTTGTACAAGAACTGGTTGTGATCCTGACCGAAAAATTTCACGTCTGGTAACATTCAATCCACCATAATTCAAAATCTAGTCAGTCGATCTTTAACTATACTTATTTGTATCTTTATTTATACCATTTAAAAGCTTATGAAAAGCGGAAGTTTTTTCTGAAATCGCTACACTTTTAACATTCCTCAATTAAGAGAGGAAAGCTCAAGAATTTCGTGGTCGAATTTTAAAAAATCCAAATTTTCAAATGTGACTGATTTTAAAAGATGCTTATTTGGAAATATAAATGAATGATTCTGAAAGGTGTTTTTTATGCTCTCTAAAACTGTACCTTTGTCCGATTTCTCTATCTCATTTAGTTTTTGAGATACTAGGCATTTGTTGACTTTAAAAAAAAAAAAAAAAAAAAAAAAACAATAAATAAATTGATATCTCGAGAACTACTAAGATATGGGCATATGCTTACACGCCACTTTTGGTTGCATTTGACTCATAGAATCCGCCAGTTTCTATATGATATTTTATCGCGGGTTACCCTGTATAGTGTATAATATAATATGGTGGTTCAAAAATGTTAAACGACACAGACTACAGACATGAGTTAATAGATGTTGAAACATGAGTTCTTGATGTCTGAAACGGGTTTCTGCCCAGCAGTTTTTGTATTCGTAGTTGGAAAAAAAATATGAGACGTATAAGCCCAGTTACTTTGATGTTAAAGACCTTGATACTAATGACCAATATTCAACATTAATTTTTCATGCAGTACAAAAACACTTTTTTTAAATCGCCTAGCTGAAAGTGTGCGTCATCTAGTATAATTGAAGTTTTTTTCCTCCTAGAAAGTTCATTAGGATTTTAATCTGTTCATTTCACATTGTTTAGGGAGGGAAATCTGCATCATTAAAAGCAGATATAATAACTTGCTCTAGATTTTTTTAAACGGTGTTCACGTAATTATTAAAAATCTCACTGTTACAACAAGGGTATATACACATTTTAATAGGATTTTATGCCAAAATTAGTAATTCACAATAATTACAATAAAACGAATTATGTAATACCTGAAATTAGCTTACTGTATATACTAGATTATGTTTATTAGGTATAAAGTTAGTAGTAAGTAGTTACTTAAGTATAAAATTGGTTAAAACCCACGCCCTAACATAGATTTACAATTATTAAGAGCCTATAATATACCTTTATTATAAGTTCTGTTCATCAATCCTTGAATGAACAGGACATCGCCAAATTATCCAAAAGCACGCACGCCATACACTCATCCTTTAAATTTATTTCAATCATTATGATTAACAGCTACCTCCAAATAATACAGAAAATTGAACTTGTCATTGGTATTTTATTAATCCCCTTGTTAAACTTAAAAACGAACTATTTGGTTAAAAATTTGGTCTGATACGACTCGGTCCGAATTCGTTATAATTATATTTGCTAGTTGTAATCTCTTTTCTCTTGAATTTTTACTAAGTTTTTATTAGCTTGCTTTCTTGTTTGTTTGTGTGTGTGTGTGTCCAGTACAAATCTTGCAATCGGTTTTTAACTATTTTCCCGAGTTGCTAGACATTTGAAACTTTTAGAATAGCTCAGAACACGATGACAATGCATTATTTTATTAATTTTAGCCGTATGTAACCAGAATTTAATTCATTTCAGCAAATTTTGCTGTATGGAAAGTTAGTTCGGAAAAAATCCGCGAGTTATTTTATTTGTTTTGACGTGACCCATAATTACGATCTTCATTTTGACGGGTTTCGAATTGATGATTTATGCGACAGAAAATTTAAAAACGTAGTATATAATAATTACACGATAAAAAGAACTTTTTATATACTACGTCTTTACATTTTCTGTCATAAATCATTTTATATATATATATATATGTATATATATATATATATATATATATATATATATATATATATATATATATATAATGTGTGTGTGTATGTATATATAAAGTAAATGGATGTGTATCAAATAGACGTATTAAAAGAATCCCTCGATACGTAGGGATTACGTAGTTCTTGTAGGTTATTAATGATTTGATAGATTACTAAAGTTATACTGCATTGCTTAGAATATAAGAAGCACATTTGTCCCGTTTTGGAATGGCGAAAATCGGGATCCATATTATATTCGAGGTGCTCATTATAATCGATGTATTCAAGTGTAACATATCTAACAACCTTTTTCCTACGTACTTCTCTTTGAAGAGTAGCACTGAGATCTTGATTTTACTTTTTATTTCCAATTCTCTGAATTTTGCAGGGATATCATTATCGGCCCCTCCTATTTCATCAATTTTTAGGAATTTTAAGGTGCTCAATATCTGATGAGAGTTTGGATGAAAGGGATTTATTTATTTCTTTTTAGCTTAAAAATTTTATTTTCAAAATCAATCTTGCTATTTCTCTACCAGCATGGCATTTGTCTTACATCTCAATAAATATTCAAATGCGCCTTTCATCTAAATAAAGATTCAGTATTTCAACCATATTTATGGTAGACCTGGTGCCTAAAGAAATTGATAAAAAATTGAACGGAAGATTTTCCGTTTCAAATGGAAAATCTTCAAAGGGTGTGTCTTTGATTCGATTTACTGTTTTTTCTAAATTTTTGGTTCGAAAATCGGGATGCATCTTATATTTGATGCAATACGCAATTATGGTGCAAACATTTCTATTTCTAACGAAAAAATTTAACTATACATAATATTCCAACATTAAATAAAAATCCTTTTATTTATAAACTTTGAATACAAAATTATATCAATCCCAAACCAAAACATTTGGCCAATAAAATAAAGAATAGACTGTCAATTAGTGTGGCACATAGCTTCCTCGCATCCTATCATGTACTTTATTGTTATATTAACATTAATGATATATTATACTTTATTGTTATATTATATCATTATTTTAAAAAATGTTGATGAGGGTATGTAAAATAAATGTAACGAAGAGGCAGTGGCAGTGGCAATATTAAAAGTGTTCTAATTCGTAAAACAAAAGTCGGTAGGAGTGAGAGTAGGTTTATATTTTGAGAGCAGTTCGATAACGTGTGCACAGAAGTGAATACAACAATGTACAGATAGTCAGATAGCGAATGAAGCCTGGTCGCCTGGTCTCGAGGTTCCTAGGCTCGCTGTGCTATTGAAAAGGTGGGTCAAATAGAGAGATGGGGGAACCAATCCACCTCCTATTCCCCTTGTCTAGTCTATCTCCCTCCCCGCGTTCTCTCCATAATAAAAACTATTTATAGTTTTAGCGATCTTTAACATTTAGCGGTGTCGCTGTTGGTTTTACTATAAAATTGTAATTGAAAAAAATGTTTGTCTCACTGAATAGATGAAGTTAGTTTTTTTTCCCCGACCTTAAATTCCAATTTTAAATTTGAAGTTCACGTTTACACGAGTGTTGCTCGCGATGCTTGGCCGGATAACGTTTGTAACAAAATTTTATATGTATTGTAAAAGAATTTTTACGTTTGAACTAGGTAAATATAGAAGTAATAGAAGGTGTGAAAGACAAAATAAAGTTAAGATTATAGGGCAGCCAGGGTGGCCGAGGTCGTAAAGACACCGCTCAGCTATCTCTGAGTCGAGGCAACTCGAGGACGTGGGCCGTGATACACTGAATGCATCTGTGAATCGCGGAAGGAGCAGGGCGAGGGACACCCCCTGAGGGGTTCTCTTCCCCCACGATGTCTAGTGGGTTCGATCCGTGTCAATGTTGGTGGCATGATGGTGGCTTTCTAAAATATTTTCCATATTTAACAGCAAATTAAATAATTCAATATTGAATAGTATAATTTCATTCCTGGAAATCCTCCTCGACATCTAAAGAGGCATTGGCCACGTGATTTATTGAGCAATGCTTAACTTCTAAATATATTATGTATAAATTGTATTAATTCAAGCTTGTATCTGTGAGTACTGTTAATGGACAGTTCCTCACTTTAAGTCACTCAAGTCATTGTAAAAACATCAATACCAATTGCTTATAACATGTAAAAGTATGTAGTTACAATTTTCTAATAAAAAAACATAGAATAGGAATTATTTGTTTTATTACGTTTATTAAAAATGCAATGTTGGTTAAGTTCTTTTAATCATACTACGTGCTATATACATTTATACATTTTTAGTTAAAAGATCTTATTAATCACAGAAATTGTCATCTTGGGGAAATAAATTATATTATATTAACAATTAAAAATAAGACCAGTTCTACACTTTTAATCGATCGAATCTGGAGCTTCCAACTCAAGTTTTAAATAAATTGCCTTGGCATTTAATTTTAGAATGATATTGTGTCACCCCTTAAGGCTATAAATATTTTATAACAAAGAATAACTTATATTCGCCACAATAAAAGATTTCTAATTAACTTTAAACAAATATTTTTTTCTTTGTTTTCCGATAATTTTGTTACACTTAATTTTATGTGCGCAATTTCAAAACCCCTTTTTGTTTTGACATCCTTTTTACACTTTCGTAAATTACATCATTCAAACCTTTTGTTAGAGTTTCTTTTTGTTTTCAAGTTTCTATTATTTGTTTATATATATATATATATATATATATATATATATATATATATATATATATATATATATATATATATATATATATATATATATATATATATATATATATATATATATATATATATATATATATATATATATATATATATATATATCCATAATAAATGTAATATGTTTTTGTTCTTTTTCTCTTTATTTATATTTTTGCACATATTTATGAGCCTATTTGTGTTTTTTCTTTTAAGCGATCTGCGTATTTCGCTTTGAAATTTCCTCATCTTTAGAAGAATATGTCAAATATTAGCATGAAAATAGATGTCAGATACGTAATGTTTTTTTCTATTGTTTCATATTGAGTTCAACCATAAGTTTTTTTGTTGCTTAGAATACAAGTATCTTTTCTTTGCATCATGACAAAGGACATATAATTTCGGAAAAAAATGTGTTTTTATGACCTTGCTTTTAGAAAAATACAAATATATCTTTTTCAATTTTCTTAATTATTTACATTTTGATTTGTGCACCAAGGACATTTGTTTTGTCTTGCATGTCAGTCTTTATGGGAGATGTTAGTTGTGGTTGCTTATAATGACTGACATATGCATTTCATGTAACTTATATGGAATCCTAAGTAACTTAAAGGTAAGCTTTCATAATATTAAACTCTGAAGTTAGCGAAGTAAACTTTTTTACACAGAGCGAGTCGGGTTTAACGATGCTTTTGTTGACCTTATATTTTAGAGGCAAACATAATGTTTTATTCTTTAAATTCTCAAGAGTTGTCAGCACTAGGTTTATAAACAACCTTCTAAACTAGATTTAGTAAAACGAACTAAATAACGACAATGTTAAAGTTCCAAAACTACATTTCATTAAATTAATTAAATAATGAACTAATTTTTAAATATATCTAACTTGCTAACATTGACCCTATAGATATTTAAGGAGCGTGTAATAATAGCATTGATATTCTTTTGTATCATCGCGTGACAGCACACATTCATTTCAGTGTCACCTTTAAAATCATAATTATTTGTTGAAATTATTCATAAAAAAGTCCAACTACCTTTTGAAAGGATTATTTTCGATATTTAATCAGTTTGTGAAAGAAGGGATAATAAATTACATGTTGAATGACAGCAAAGGCAAATTGTCAGTCGGTCTTGGACAGCCGGATCAAGATAGTCGAAAAATCCTGAGATTAATTTGTCAGTGGAACAGTCGGGACCATTCAGGTATGATAATTTTAAAAATATAAAATAAATTTTAATTAAAAGTTTTTATCTTACGCTATTAGCTATTGAACTGATGGTTAAGAGTAAATAAAAAAAAAACTTACTACTTCAAGTAATAATAATTATATTATATATTATAACTTTGTTTACCATTTTTAATTCAATTTTGTAAATAAATATCATACACAATTTGTATAATATGCTCTTATATTAATATTAAATACCAGAATGGAAAATTTATATTGAAAATTTTCATTGTTATTATCAGTTCTCCAAAATCATCTCAATGTCTTATGGTGTTCAATAGATTGTTATTTAATTTCATAGTACAGCAAATCATTAGACTTGTTTCGTCCATTTTAATTGGTCATTATTGGTTCTCTGATTTCACCTCTTATCAGATGGTGTGCAATAGGTTTATTAAGGAATGTCATAGTAGCAAATTTTTCACATATTTCGTTTATTTTCATTAGTCGTAATTAGTTCTCGGATATCTTCTATTATTTCACGATCAACACTAGGTTTTAAACTAGTTCTTAAACTAGATTGAGTAAAACTAAAGGATGATACTGCTGTCCAATGACATTACGACAATGTCCAATTAATTGTTAATAAATACCACTATAACAAATGTTTTAAGTCAGTTCTCTGACAAAATTTACTATCTGATGGTGAAAAATTAAATTGTGGTTAGATATTAAAATTATAATCTGCCAATTTGTGTTCCTATCGCATATACTTCAGTGATTTTGGTTCCGAAGGTAACGAAAGCTAAGTGATCGTTCTAAAAACGAAACATTTTTAGGTGTCCGATTTCAAAAATTCCAAGACAGAAATCCGTTTTAAACATCAGGGAACCTTTTTGGTTTCGTGTCTGTCGATCTGTTTGTCGGTCTGTGTGTCTGTCGCTCAATTTTGGCGAACCAACATATCTTAAAAGCAGCATGTCCGATTTTAATGAAATTTGCATGGTAGATCATAATTTGCTTATTGTTGGTCCCATATAAGTTTCCATCTTCTGCGCCCATTTGTTTCTTTTCCACATGCGCACAAACATTTATCTACACCTAGAGTATCAAAAGTACTTATCTGATTTGTATGAAACTTTTATAGTTCATCGAAAGTAACCCGCAGATAGCCCCAGCTTAATTTGAACCGTCTGCGCTCATTAACTTTTGCTAAATTGAAAGCTTTAATTCATGTAAAAAATCAAAACAATTTTGACATATTAAAAAACGGGGAAAACATTAAATTAGTCAGCAATGGCCTGTAAAAGCATAAAATCCATGAAGTACGTGATAGGTCGCGAGAAAGCTATGTGCCATACCAATTGGCAGTCTATTTTCTGAAGAGCCAATTTTAACAAATTTAAAAAAGTTGGAGAGGGGGCTTAGTTAAATTAGACAATAATTTGTTGTAAAGCATATTTTGATAATTAAAATGCACGAGGAAATAATTTTTATATCCTATCATTTATTTTAAACAGAACTGTTTTTATAGGTTTGAAATATTTAATTCATTTGAAGAAATCTGTGTAATGAAGGCAAGACGTAAAATGCGCAGTAAAAGTGAATGATTTTATTTCTTACATTAATTCATAGTATATTATATATGAGATTTTGATTGTAACAAGCGCGTACTTGGTTGAGACGATCCAAAGTTCGAGTCTACAAGTTTCATACATGATATTGATGCCAGATTATATTGTTCAAATAGGAATAAAGTTAGGAGAACTAAATTTTGACTGTACAATGCTACCGTTGTACATTCTAAACGTATGCTAGTCGACAAAGTTAGTTAGCAGACTAGCTTTTAAACAACAAATTAACTTCAAGGTCTTGAGCATAAGTCAAAGGATAAAGCGAAGAGAGAGTAAAACTTTAAGCTATACACCCAGGCAAATAGCACAATTCTTGTAACATCAATAAAGACATGACAAAACAGTAGTTAACTAAACTCTATATGTGGAGACAATAAGGTGATATAAATTGTAGGATAAAAACGAACGTCTCTTTACAAATATTATTTTCAAAATTCAGCTTTTGGACTCTCGGCCATCATTAACGCTGGTAAAAGTTAAGAATAATCTGTCGAGAAATTACATAAAAGTGATTTTTTCCATCGCTACTTACTCGCATTGATGATGGCTCAGAAATTAAAATTTAATTTATTGAGAGGCGCTCTTTTTTTTAACCTACTGCAAATAAAACTTCTGCTGTCTTGTCTAAGGCGGCTTTCACACTGCGTGCGAGACCGAGCGAGACCGAATAAGGCCAATTCCGTTTGAGAAGCATATACATGTATTAGCATGGGTCTATTCACTTTAAACTCCGATCGAGACCGGGCCGAGCGAGACTGAGCGAGACCGAGCCGACTCGGGCGTTTTTTTCGAGCGTTTTTGTTAGCTTAAGCGTTTTCGGCCGCCGAAAAGCGTTTTCGGTCGCCGAAAATGCTTAGCTAACAACAACGCTCGAAAAAAACGCCCGAGTCTCGCTCGACCCGGTCTCACTCAGCGATTAATGTGAATATAGAGCCATGCTAATACATTGCTAATACATGTATTTGCTTCTCAAGCGAAATCGGTCTCGCACGCAGTGTGAAAGCCGCCTAAAGATAAAAGGAGCTGATCCTTAACTGAGAGGGGGTCCACCTCAAGGGAGATGAACCAACAAACAGACGTAGGTACTATGAAAGACGTAGGTACTATAAAAGACGTAGGTACTATACTTTTGTCCTAGAGGGTAGGAGAAAAAGGTGATATGAAAACCTGAACTGATATGAAAAACTGACGGATCAACAGTGACAACAACCTACGCAAACTCGAAACAATAATTAATGGAAAAACTGGACCAAGTAATTATGATTCTTTATACATACAAGAAAATTTGTCTGATATGTCTAAGACCGATTTTTGACATGTATATTGTTCAACAAAAAAGAAATTATTCATGTATGTTTTATTCCATATTTAATATCTGTGGTCCCATAAAATGTCTTGATTAAAAATGGGGACATATGAATGAATAAGTTAAAGAAGCACTGTCTAACACATTCGTTGCCCCACATTGTTGTTTTTTTTTTATTAATAAATTTTCACAAAACGAGAAAAAAGGAGAATATGTAATATAGGTACATGTTCAAAAAAATCTTAAGATTAAAAAATATATCATTACTCACTCGGACGATGAAGAAATTCCTGCCAAACTTCCTGCAACAAAAACATTTAAAATTAATCAAATATAATATGGTAACGGCGCGTCAAGACAACAATACACTTACAATTATAGGTTGCAAGAAGACTAGAAATTCTTAGTCTAATGACTAATAAGCTTTGCCTGAGAACTAAGAAATTATAGCTGAGGACTAAAAAACTTTAGTCTGAGAACTAAGGAGTGATACCCTGAGATCTCACTTCTCAGTCCAAGATTCATGTCATTATTCCTTGCTTCTTCTTGTCTTGTCATCCTTCTTTCCATTCATGTTCTTTCTTGAAGAGTGAGATAATAATTAGAATCGCACAGTAAGTACATAGCTCCTTTCGGAGTAACAAATGCAGAATCGAGAATTCGTTTGGCAAAACAAACTGTATAAAGATTTAAGATACAGTTGGATAATATATCATAGGGTCCGTGAGTGCCGAAGCTTCCAAATTACCTGCATACAAAAAGAACCTACTAAATGCAAAGCATTGTAAATATTCATAATTTGACAACAAACTCTCATACATTAATCTTTTCAAACTCATTGACATCGAGACATGATAAGAATCAATATGAAAACAAATGGTAATAATATTATTTATGATTTACTATTGCCACAATCATCTTTAGAAAGTGATTTAGATTGTGAGATTAAAGGCGTGAAATGTCGGTACCTAAATGTTACCCTTTTATCTTTATCTCTTCTGTAAGTTAGATAACTTTATTCTTAAACGCAGATTGAGTATGGAGTATGTTAAGTCAATTATGTTTTATCTGACCTTTTCCTCATTATTTCGTCTACGTTAAAGGATTTTTATATTTTTCAACAACATTATACGAAAAGGGACTTTTTATTACAAATTAAATTTTGCAGGTAATGAAAGTATAGTGATGATAATCATATTGGTTTAGTTTAGACAAGGAAGTCAACAATTTCTGAATTAAATTAATCATTTTAGAATCTATTTGATTAGAAAGTAATAAGATATTTTCTTTTTCAATAATTATGAAGGAAGAATAGAATACTCTAAAGAATCGTCTAATCAAAAATTCCACTTTTTTCTTATTCTTGATTAAAAACGCAGAATGGAAACTATTATTATAAAAAATAAATTAAAAATAATGTTTTTTTTGTAAAATTTGTCTACTCATAAAATATAATAATTTGCAGGAATATTGAATTTTTTTATAAATGCCAAAGGTTATGTATATATATGTATATATATACTATATATACTATATACTATATATACTATATACTATATATATATATATATATATATATATATATATATATATATATATATATATATATATATATATATATATATATATACATATACTTTTTTGCACTTGTCCAAAACTATGAAATGGAGATATTGATGTTATCTCATTAGATTTTTAATGAAAAATTAATCAATCTACTTGGTATTAGTATAATAGATGTTAGTTTGGCTAAAGTGAATTGTACGGTGCCATCTAATTTTGTACTTCGATTTGGACCTCTACCTGGTCTATATGCAGCAGGGTTGTTTTTCTACAGAAATTGAACGTTGAAAATTCTAGGGCTAAAAAATTAATTTTGTACTTCGATTCTGTATACAGCACCGTACAATTCACTTTTGCCGTTAGTTTGCTGCAACCAATTAAGAAATAGGTCCTTGTTTGACCTTCGAGACCGGTTTGAACAAATTCTAATGGACATTGTATCATATTGGCCTCCAGGTCATTGAACTTTGAGTGTTGTTTTTTATTTTTTATTAAAAGATATTATATAAAGAGTTTATTATAATAAAATGTGAGTTTTTACATTCTACAAACTTGCCTGCTAAGGCAGACAGCCATAAAAATTTAAGGCAAAAAAGTGCAACCCTGTATACGGGAAAACGCGCCCAGTAGGAACTTAAAATGAAAGGATCAACAATTTCAGAAAAAGAAACGTTTAAACTGCATTTAATTATAGATTTAAAAAAAAACTAGCACTTATCTTGATCAATAATTATGAAATAAAAATATGATAATCTAAAGAATATAGTGTAGTGAAGTCATTCCACATAGTGACTGATATTAAAGTGTACCATTTTATTGTATACTTAATGTACATTTTATTGTATACTTAATGTACATTTTATTGTATACTTAAAACTAGAATATTGCTTAGTTAATTATGATTGATTTAAAGTATATTTGATAAGAAACTAATATACGTTTCATATGATACTTTAAAGAGTATAGACGTAATTTCGCTGTTTTGTATTGTACTTGCTTATAAATGTAGCAAAAACGCAATTTTTTGCATATTTGATTACAAACTAGTACGTTGCTTAGTCGATTATGAATGCAGATTGTAACACAAAATAATGTATAGTTACATCATTCAACTGTTTCGCATTATACTTAATTCAAAATTTAAAACAGATACCATATTATTGAATATTTGATTTCAAATCTAGATCTTTCGATTATGAATGAAAATATGATACTCTAAAGAATGTAGTAATGTCATTCCGCTGTTCCGCATTATACTTGATTAAAATAGCAGACAAAAGAATAAAAAAAATGAGACTGTTTCGCATAATACTTATTTAAAAATTTAAAATAGGTTCCATATTATTGAATATTTGATTTCAGATGTAGATCTTTCGATTATGAATGAAAATTACCCTGAAGATATGATACTCTAAAGAATGTAGTGACGTCATTCCGCTGTTCCGCATTATACTTGATTAAAATAGAAGACAAGAGGATGAAAAAAAGGAGACTGTTTCAAGCTTGCTTGAACGGCCTTTTGGTTTCAGGTTTTGGGAGATGTTTGAAATCCATTACATAATCTTACCTACCCGAAGTTCTCCGTTAAAATCCATGGGAATCTTATAACTGACACCATATAACATAACTCCAATCTGTTTGGGCATGCTTCCCCCCTACTACCACAAACTTTCTCCCAAATAAAAAAGAAAAAAAAAATACCACAATTCATACACACAAACATAAAAAACATAAGGATACAATGTTTTTACAACAATGCTATGTACAATTTGTACATAGCAATCATTGATATAATAAAACAAGAAATCGAATTAAAAAAAAAAAAAATCGTTTACAGTTGTAAATAGCAGCAGGGAACATTAATTATTTGTATCTCTTTTTTTCTACTTTGCACCTTTAAGTCATTATATATCAGACAATAGTGATCATAAAAGTTATATATATATATATATATATATATATATATATATATATATATATATATATATATATAACTGATGAACAATAAATGGTTATTTCGTGATTTTAGGTTTAATATTAATGTTGTATGTATATAATGATTCGTTATTTTCTTCTCTTTACAATTAAGTTTTGACCTTTCTGATGAAGTCAAACATAAAAAAAGAAAATGTTTATTGATGTTATGTGTGAAGCAAGTTATGACATTGTCATGTTCCGGCAAAAATGGTAACAATAAACTATCAAAAAATTAATAGTTGATATTAGAGTTATTAGGTAATTATTGTTACTTAATATCGTGTCGAAGAGTTAAAAGTTTGAAAAACGATCGTGATCGATACTCATTTTCCTCAAGCAAAATTACTGATGTCTATGTAACATAAAATAAACTATATATATATATATCTATATATATATATATATATATATATATATATATATATATATATATATATATATATATATATATATATATATATTCTATGAGAGAGTCAAAATTTGAATCAATCGTCGATAATTGTCACATTGGTTACAGTGAAGGTGGTTAACAATAATCAATGAATTGATATTTTACAGAGTATTGGTTGAGAGAAGTCTAGAATTAAGAGAAAAAAAAGTGTAGAAATAAAATAGGTCTCTACAGATTGAGTGAATTTCAAATTTTACAATGCAATGTCTGAGGAGTGGTGAGTTCTACATTTATATGGGAATTAAGAACATTTCTTAGGGTATTGTTTTCTTAGGGGGTATTGTGGCTGTGCCTCATTTTTAAAGATTTACTGATAAACAAAGTAAGTACCAAAAAGTACCCCAAAATCGACATATTAGTCATATATAATAAACAAGCTAATCACCTTCGAGGTTGACGCCTGTATCACCCGTGTCGAACATGAGGAGCGCAAACTTGGCCCATAACCGAAAAGGCTAACCGAAAAGTGATGGAGAGAAGTATGTTGGGAATTAAGATACAGACTGGATAAGAAACTCAATTATTAGGAAGAAGACAGGAGATATAATAGCCCAACAAATTAATAATAATGATGTAATAACAAAAACCTAATATTAAAATTAATAATATAATAACAGAACAAACTAATATTTATATTAAAAACATAATCTAGTTAGCAAAAGAAGTAGCAACATTTTCATAAATAACAGTTAAAAATTATAAACATATTTTTTAGTTGCACCAAAAGAAGGATAGCACATGAGGATAGCATGGATTGAGACAAGAACTAGACTAGCGAGCTAAATTAGGAGCAAGGAGAGCAAGGCTACAAAGTATTCAGGTTTAAACAAAGATAGCAGTAGTGAATAAGAAAGGATTCAAGAGAGTGCGTTATAAAAAATGTTCTAGGCTAGCGAGTCAAAACAGGAGCAAGGATGCTCGCAAAATGTATAGAAATTGATATTTAAATTAAATCCCTTTTTTTTACAAAAATATTAAATTTATAAAATATTATTAAGTGTACTGTACCTACATATCCAAACAACAATGCTTCAAAGTTAATTATTAATGACTTGGGAATAAATGTATTATTACTATTAGCATGTAATAAGTTGGGCTAATTAAATATTGCTTCCGAGCTTACCGAAGGTAACGGAAGCATTGTGTTCACTTTCGAGAACAAAAAAGTTTCATGCCTCCGATTTTAAAAATTCCAAGACAGAAATCCGTTTCAGACATCAGGGAACATTTTTGGTTCCGTGTCTGTCTGTCTGTCTGTCTGTCTGTCTGTCTGTCGGTCTGTGTGTCCGCGAATCGTGAAACGTGCGACGATAACTTGAGTAAATGTTGCCCGATTTCGATGAAATTTGGTAGACATGTTTATTTTACCAATGCTCAGGTCGAGTTCGTTGGACAACGTTATCCGTTCAAGCGTTCACGCGCAGCGCTCGCGTAAACGTGAACTTCAAATTTAAAATTGGAATTTTCGGTCGGGAAAAAAATCAAACCTTATTTATTCAATGAGACGAACATTTTTTTCAAATACAATTTTTTAGTAAAACCTACAGCGACACCCCTATAAAGTGTTAAAGATCGCTAAAAAATGTTAATTGTTCTTACACAATAAACAATATAACAATAAAGTAATAAAACTTTAATGTTAATATAACAATAAAGTAATAAAACATTAATGTTAATATAACAATAAAGTACATGATAGGATGCGAGGAAGCTTTGTGCCACACTAATTGGCAGTGTATTTTTGTTTTTGATTCAACAAATTCTAAATTAAATTAATGAAAGCGTTAAAGCAAGTATACTTTTAGTAAAGCAGGCCCTACACTATCAATCTGCATGATCTAAACAGCGCGTCAAGCTGATTGACAAGTGCTTCAAGCAGCCTTGGGGCGCATCAAGCATACCATCAATGTTTTCATCAAAACTCATTTGTAGCGGAGTTTTCGACTAGTGAACTGCTCCTCCTGGACTGTAGTGAATGAGTATTGTGTAGATACCATGGTTTCAAATCAAGATTTGGAGTTTCTCAGCTTGACAGTTGTTGCTGTCAAGCGGAAATAAAAGATCCAGTAGAAACGACGTTGGTCGAAGGTGTGGAACGTTCCACAACTCGGGACAATAACGATATAAATCAATGAGGAGGCTAATAAATTCTCGATCGGCATTATTATCTACAATGTCCGAACCTTCGGAAGCGAGCAGACGGCCCTCCATCGCTGGTGTCGAGCAGGTGACTGAGCAGGTCAAAATTGCTCTAGACCATCAAGCGCTCCGCAAAGCCGCTTGAGTCATCCAAACTTTCCATATATCACCGCCAAGGCTTGATTCGAGCGTCAAACGGGTTCCTAGACTATCAATCACGCTTGACACCATCGCTTGACGCGCTGTTTTGATCAAGCGGATTGATAGTATAGGGCATCCTGCTTAAGATGATGGTTTTACGCGTAAAAACAAACTTGTTTGTAGTAGCAATCAGGCTAATAATTATTTTTTTGTATAATGGAAATAATGTTAAATAAAATCTATGACTTGATTTCATATCAATCTTAAAATGAATTAATAGAGAATTTAGAATTCATTAGGAAGCAATATAATCTTTGGCTTGCTTTCACTTCAATCTTAAGGCCCCCATACACAGTCAAAATGTTTGCGCAAACATTTTGTCCATGTATGGGGGCCTTAAAGAAGCAATGCAGTCTATTTTTTCTCTATTAGATCCCGGCGTCGGAGTATATTTTTCTCTGTTCGGGAGATAAAAGTCTCGTAATATATTAAAAATAATGTAAGAATTCATTTTTAAAACATACTAAGCCCGCTCGTATTAAATGTATTGCGATCCGACCTAATTAAGTCCTTATCTTGAAGGTGCTTTTTAATGTCCCGTAAAACATTTGTTGTTTTGTACACCTAATCGCTTACCCGCGTAGTTCTACCACTGCACTAGATTGGCCTACTTCGCGAGCTTGTTTCTGATCACGTGATCTACAAGAGACTTATACGAGCCCCGATGCAAAATCTATCAGTCTGACAAGTGGCTGTAGCTAGTTCGGAGCAGATTATCCCACGCGCGTTTATAAAAGATTTACCAATTTTTAATCTCTACAGAAAATTGAAATAGATTCTCTTGAAAAAAATTGTTCATTAATTTACTTGATAAAACTCATAAAAAAATTCCATGTTAAGTCACTGACTGCATTTGTGCGATGATATAATTAATTTGCAGGAAATTCATTAAAATCCATCGTACGTTTTCTATTGAATTTCACTTATTCAAAATTCTTTTGAATTCTCAACACTTGAATTCAGGTCGAACGTGAATTAGATAAAATGAATACAATTCTAGACGTTTCAAGTGCACTACACAACTGCTCTGTCATTCAACAAAATCATTCAATTAAAATAAAACTGAATGATATTCTTTACTTGATACGGATTTTTTTTTTTTCCAAGTAGAAAATACAACAGGGTTTTTTCCGTAGGGCAAAAAACCCAGATCTATATAACATCAAAGTCCTGGTGGTATGTACTAGAGTAGTGTTTCTCAAACTTGTTTAGCCGCGGCACACCTATAACTTCATGCGTGGCCGCGCCGTCAGGAGCCATCCTAATCCTGGGCCCTATGTCTATAGGTCCGGGAGGTATATGGCACACCTCCCGTAAGTGGGAAAGATTTTGGAAAATGGAAAATGACTTGTTTGGAAATCACTTTTTACGCTTTTTTGGCTTACTCGTCATAAACATTTTATGGCAACACTTATTAAAAGGTTAATAAATGCTTGATATTAAGGCACTTATTATTTAACTTGAAAGCAGTATATTTCAAAACTTCTTCTGTACCTTCATCAGGCCTAAAATAAAGATTTATTCTGGATCCTAAGGCACACCTGGTCGGCCTCGCGGCACACAGTTTGGGACACCCTGTACTAGAAACTTTGGTTCAGACATTCTCAATTACAAGATAAAAATAACTTTTTATATACTACGTTTTTTAATTTTCTTTTGAATCATAATATGTAATGTTGATAATATCATTTTTATTGTTATATAAAATGTTAGTGAAATATAAATAGTTCCGAATTTATTTACTTCACACAAATGACAACCATCTAGAGAGCTGATCTTAAACCTATAAAAGGACAAATCTTTGAACAACGGATCTCACCAACTCCGAATCTAAAGCATGGCCATCGATATGGCTCCGTGTAGGGGACGGTAAGAGAAAAAAAATAAGTACAATTAAAGAAGTACAGATGTAGAGAAAATAAACCGATAAAAACATACTACACTTGTGTGTACACAAGTGTAGACACACCTGGTTGTCATACGTCAATTAATTTATTTATTTGTTTACTTATTCTTTTTAGCTGTCATTCAATGTTTACCTCTTAATAAAAAATCACAAATTTGAAACCCGTCATAATGAAGATCGTAAAAATATGGGATACGTCAAAACAAATAAAATAACTTGCGGATTATTTCCGAACTAACTTTCCATACAGCAAAATTTGCTGAAAACGAATTAATATCTGCTGAAAGATGGCTATAAGTATTAAAATAATGCATTGTCATCGTGTTTTGAGCTATTCTAAAAGTTTCAAGTGCCTAACTATTCGGGAAGTTAGTTAGAAATCGATTGCCAGATTTGTACCGGAAAAACAAACAAACAAAGAAGAAAGCAGGCTAATAAAAACGTAGTAAAAATTACCTGATTTAGAGAAAAAGGTAGTAAAATAATTAATTAATATTCCTTAATAGTTATCGTATTGCCTTGCATTGAATGCTCTAATCTTATAGGGATTCTCTATTCAACATTTTATCGTTTTATACATATTTTCCTGGTGTGACACTAAACTCGACTGTTTTTTTCTTACTTTTTTTAATTAAAATCAACAACAAAGCTTCATGAACAAAGCTTCATACATAACAAATATACAAATCACAAAATTTATATTTATATCAGAAAAAGTCGGATTTGTCTTTAAAAAACATTATTTAAGGATTATAATATAAAGTTTAAAAAAAAAAATCTAGAGATAACTACGTAATAATTAAAAATTAAAAATACTCTAGAATATGATACAAAAGAATTTTCGAAAAATGTTAAAAACGAGACCTTTAACTTTATAAAAAGATATCTCGAATTTAATAAATTATAAATAATCTAAATTTTTAATCATATAAAAAAAAAATATAAGGTGGAATTTTTAAGTAAAGTCTGAAAAAATTACCTTATTTAACATAATTATAAAGTAGTGTATATGTTACAGCCAAAGTAATAAATTGGTAATTATGAATAATGGCCAGATATTATGTATAATGACTAAAATTACTAGACAAAGTGATTAATTAATCACTTTATCTAGTCATTATTCATAATAGCTGGGACAATATAGTTAAAGTAATAATTCCTTTAAAACATTACCACTTTATCCAGATATTATGAAAAATGTTGAAGTTTAAGGTGGTTAAAGTGATATAAGAGTGGGGGAATGTCACCCCCATACCTAGACTTCATGTTTTAATCAGAGAATGTGAACCACGCTAATCTTCTGTTTGACTATTACAGATTTATGACTTCAGATTTTTAACAAATTTTTATTGATTTAGTTAATTTTATGTAAGTTGCCACTATGGCAGACAATACAGAAGTTCGTTTTAGTGAAAAACTAAATACACTTATTGAGAATAATAAAGGACCAGTTGCTTACAAGAGTTCAGTATGAATTGTTAATATTGAAAGTGAACCACGCCAAGAATAAGACGGCTAAGAAATACCTGAAGATGAAAGGACTAAAAAATAAATAAAATACATAACTGCTGAACTAGTTTTTATTTCAATCTCTGTGAAAATTGCCATAAAAAATAATTGACTAAAAAAAGGACTAGTTGTAGGACCTATTTTAGCTAACGAACTTAATTCGAAGTGGCAAAATGATTTAATTGACATGGAATCACAGACCAACTTACAAAATTCGTACAGCTGCGACCTTTATAAACTAAAACTGCAGAAGAAGTAGCATATCACTATGCTGAAATATTTACAATTTTATAGCATTTTATTACTTTTACAAATTCCAACCATTATTATACATAATTGCTAGGCAAAGTGATTAATACAGTCTTATATTATCACATTCTCTGACTTGGGTCAAATATTATGCATAATGACTAGATAATGTGATTAATTTAGGTTTATTAATCACTTTGACCAAATTCAATAGTTATTATACATAATGGCTGGCAATTATTCATAATAACCACATTAATTACTTTCGCTGTAACATATAATATATGTATATTTATCAGGTTTTTATGTTGTAAAATAAAGTTTACTTAAATAAAAAGTAAAAAGCAAAAAAAAAAAAAAAAAAAAAAAAACGGCATAAAAAAAATAAAGAAAGTAAAAAGAAATAAATAAAATAAAATAAACTGTTAATTTTCTTAATAATTAACTTAATAATTGCTTAATAATTGCTTAATAATTTTGTAATAATAACTTCATTAAAATTGATCTGGTTTGAATTAGTCGTTTAAAAATTGGGGCTAGAACCCAGGAATACAAAAATTAATTGTGAATTCTACAATTGATCCCTTTGATTATAAACTCTTCTTTTTTTGTCTTTAGGAATTAAAAAAAAAAAATAGCTATATTTCGCCTAAACCTGGGCATCTCCAGGCTTTATCTGAATATTACATATGCTGTGACATTAGATGAATGAAAGTTATTTTAAAAACTTGAGTAACACAAGCACACTCATTGTTCATCGGTTACTTACTTAAGTACCGATGAACAATGAGTGTGTTTGTGTTACTCAAGTTTTTAAAATAACTTTCATTCATCTAATTAATGTCACAGCATATTGTGTAATATAAGGCCTGAAGATGCCCAGGTTTGGGCAAAATCAGCTATTTTTAAAAATAAAAATATTATAGTTAAAAAATAGTTGTTTTTTTATCTATATATATAAAAGTCAAACGTATGTGTGTTTGTATATGTGTGTGTTCTTTATACAAATCTAACGTTTTTAGTGCGATCTTGATGAAAATTTGAACACTTGACCTTCAAAGTAAGGGGGAAAACACTGTCTACATGAATTTTCGAAATTTAAATTTTGGTACACAGGGGTACGGGGTACAAGTAATGAATACGGGGTCAAAGTAATGAATACCCTTCATGATGCATATCATTGAAAAGCACTTTAAGAGTACATTAATTGTTTTTATATACAGTTTTGTCATATTTTCATTTAGGAGGGAGATAAATTTAGGATATTTGCAAATTATCTTATCAAAGAGGAGGGGGAAATTAGTGGAAGGGATAGAATCTATATATTCTTGCATAGTAAAATAATAAAAATGTTTCTCGACGGTAGTTTAAAAACTTATCAAATTAATATAACACTCCGTAGAGAAGCTTAATAATCCCTAAAGACCAAAAAAAATTTTTTTTTTATCACATTGTCACATTGTTGATGTTATTATGAATTACAGGTTCGAGTCGTGAATAATACGTGGTAATTGATTGGAAGATTCAGGATGTATCTAACAGTTCTTTGCTACTGGGTACTTCTAGGATCCAGATCCTCCTTTGGTTACCTTCACGTAGTTTCACAGGATCAGCAGGGAGCGCTGCAGTCGTTGACCTTCCAACCTCAGTTATTTCACTTCGAACCTCTAGATGGAGCAAAACATTGGGTATGTTTTACTATTATTTTTATTATCACCCATTGTTTCATTTAAATTATTATAATAGCTAATTATAATTGTAACTTTCACGAAAAATAGTTTGATTACAACAAAGGTTAATTCATATTACTTGTAAAAGAAAATAATTTAGTTCTCACTAGTAGATATGATATTATCGTTTGGGAATTATTTATTTTAGTATATATAATAAAATATCACCTATATGACAGAGAAAGCAAAGAAAAAAAAATGGTGTACTCGTTACAGTTCCCATTTAGAGTTGTAGAGAAACTACCAATGTGAATATTTATTTAAAAAGTAAAGAAAAGAAGTAGATAAAAATAATTATGTTCATCACTAACAAGAATAATTAATAACATGGCGTTAAATAATATTAATTCAAAAGTTAGTAATTAATAATACAGGTGAGCAGGCCCTAAGAAAGCTTCAATAGGGTCCAAGCAAAACATTTTGAGAACCCCATACTCTTCCGTTTCGCGAGCGTAAGGAAATTCCTAATCAATTCCGTAGTTTAAACTTGTAAGTATTTAATAAATTTATAATATTTTTTTAGTATTTAATTTAAAAAAATTACCACATTTTGGGGCGCCGGGGCTCCTAAAGCCCTCAGGGCCCGGGCTATATGGTTTGTCAGGCCCCCACCCTCCTCCTCAAACTGGGGCTGCAGGTGAATAATTATTAATACATACATTTTCGGTTTTCCTGTACCGTACGTCCATTAGTCATTGTCGTCGGTATTTAGTAATTTGTCACCAGTTAAATCGTATAGTAATATATTCAAATCACTCAAAATTCTATTATACCTGAGTTGTGGTCCAACATCAGCAAATCAGTATACATTTCGAATAAGTTCTCTTACATTTCACAACAACTGAAACTCTTACTTCGCAAAACCACAGTAAATTAGGTTTTCAAATAGTTTCCTTGCGATATATTGCTGAGCAAAAGTTCACTTGAGTATAAACCAATACTTGATCATCAAAATAATCACAATACTTCCATTGCCTTTGGTGAGCTAATATATAATATCTAAATGTGTTTATATTTCAATTTATTTATGAACAACTTGTTTTATAGTTCAACATTTTTACAGGCTCGAAATATGACAGAGAGGTATCTTAGATACTCAGATAAAGCTGAGTCAAGAAAGCAGCCTATTCTTCCTAAAGGTCTGAGATTTCCTTGTGACAAATCACTAGGCAAATCTAAAACAAGGCCGACTTCTGTCCACCGACTACGACCAGGAGATATAGACGTCGTAGCGGCTATGGGCGACAGCTTGATAGCTGGTAATGGAGCTATGGACGATTATGCACTAGGCACATTCATAGAGTATAGAGGCGTCTCCTGGTGCGCAGGTAACTACTAGATGTACATTTATTAAATTTTGACTTAGTTAAGTATAAATATTATTAAAACGAATAATTTTGATTACTAAAATCGAACCCCCAGAAAAATGCATTTGATCTGATATGGTATTTTTCGACTTTTACAAAGGGTTTGTTTATTATGAACTCCGAAGATTCAAATTTATGGATAGTATTAAAGTATGTAAGCATTATTAAACTCATTCCACGATAACTCGGTGGTAACAAAGGTCCACAATGTGTTATAAAAAGGGTGTACTGTGTTTCAATCATATTTGTTGTTATCATATTTGTACATAGCTCTCTCTTATTGAGAAAGGCATGAGGTCGCTTATGATTGTGAGTAATACCAATTATATTTTTAGAATTATTAAAGCAGATAAACAGCTTTATTTTTGCGTTATTGGTCGAAGCGGCAATTTTTTTCTATTAACTCCTAGGGATTACAAATCCTATCTATACTCTAACAACCTGTTGTTTCACACTGAGCGACGTTATTTTGTGTGAAAGCTCTCATTGTAAGCTATGCATTTCGGTCTTCGGCATCACATAGAAAACTCGCCCAGTGACTGGCTTTATGCTAATCATTTTTAACTGTTCGTTTGTCACTGGTTACTAGCCATAGCCCTTCCTCAATTGTCATCTTCCTTAGTTTGTTACCTTTCCTCTCATTTACTTATACTAATTTACCACTACCTAAACTAAAATATTCCAATAGTTTAATGAGAATTATGTCAAATTATTTCCCCACGGATAAAATATGTCAAAAAGAAGAAAAAAAAGAATTTCGATGACAGGAAGCACAAGCTGGTTTTGACAAGGTGTTAAAGGTTCGAGATGAGTTTATTAGGAAGAAGGGAAGGTAAGAGACCAGTAAGATGTTCAGGATTAATTCACGAACTGACAACTATGAGCGATGTCGACCTGACACAAGTTAGAAAGAGGATGGAAGCCAAATACAATCAGAGTTGGAAAATGCCTAAAACTGAGGGAAATCATTTAAAGAAAATCATGATACCCCAGATTGGAAACCGGTAGAGTTAATTTATTAACTATCTCACTTAAGAACATTAGAAATTGGTAGCACGAATTTTAGGCATATTTAGAAATAGGTAGAACGAATTATAGGCATTAGAAATTGGTGGGCATAATAATGAAAATTGATAGCCATATTATTATGAAACGTAGCTTATGACAGACTCCCTCAAACCTTGTTACAAGGTTTTCAATAACTCTCAAAGAACTAATACACCATCCATAAATATTTATAATTACCGATATACCTCTCTCGTAAAAGTAAATGATATTACAAATCAGTAATTTTAACTTAAAAATAAGCAATTTTTTAAACCAAAACTACATCCTCAAGTTAGAGTGCAATTCAAATACAGAATAATATAAGCCATCAAAATGGTATTTTAGTGTATTTCCTATATTCTGGCACAAAGATCTACTCAGTTTAGATAATTATTAATTTTTTCATTCGGGATTACAAAATGTCCCCTACTTTTTGAACCTGTCTGGATCCATCTATGTAGATACTTAATAGCACTGTTAGAGTTGTATCTTTATGCCATGACTTATGCCGTCCGCCGTCCTGGACATTGGTAAAATGGACATGTCTACCAAATTTAATCAAAATCGGTCTACTTTTACTCAAGTTATCGTCACACGTTTCAGATGCTCAGAAACCCTTCTGCGGAAAGAAACCCTTCGCGGACACACAGACCGACAGACAGACAGACAGACACGAGACCAAAAATGTTCCCTGATGTCTGAAACGGATTTCTGTCTTGGAATTATTGAAATCGGAGACATAAACCATTTTCAGAATGATATCATAGCTTCCGTTACCTTCGGTAAGCTCGGAAGCAAAACAATATTGTAATAATTGTTATAATTTTATTACATATACGTTATTAATAACTATTTAAATTATCGTCTAAAATTTAAATCAAGAATGAGGATCAGTCAAAAAATAAAATAATGATAAACATTGCGGGATATCAAATTTTCTTCTTCAAGGTAATAAACAAGTAGAAAAAGTTGTCAATTATTTTTTATACTTTGAAGAAGAAAATACATTATTCTGAAACGTTGATAAATCCAACTTCATTGTCGTTGCAACTTTTTGACTAATCCTCCTTCCATCATTATTTGCAATAATAAATAAATAAATATATAATTTATTTTTATATTTATTTGATTTTTTTATCAGTAGTTGGCTTATAATTTCAATAGGTCATTAATAATATATCATATACTTAAGTAAAACTAATATAATTAATTTGTTACATGAAAGACCTCAAAAGAAGATTCACTCAAAAGCTAACCAGAAACGACGAAAAGAGTACAAACTTCAGATTATCGGTAAACTTCCTAAGCATACAATATCTTAAGAAGAAAGACAAATTTGGAATTTGTGTAATTCTGATAAAATGCTTAATAATAGGGATGAATAGTGTATGAATTCATTTATATTATACGGTGGGTAAAGGCCACCATACACGGTCAAAATGTTTGCGCAAACATTTTGACCGTGTATGGGGCTGTTTGAGGTTTGCACAAACATTTTGCGCAAAATGTTTGATCGTGTATCAAACATTCGGGGCCTTAAGGCTCTACCGCCCTTTGAGGTTAGGAAAAACAGTAAAATTAAAAGTATACTGGTTCTAAGCAAGATATCAAAAATCTAATCACAGGCTTCATACCTAATTTTAATTCTGCACAATTTGAGCCCTATTTCAACTTCCTATGATAAATAGTACAGGCGCCATTTCAATACAACGAGTTTTATCTCAAATCAAATTGTGCAGAATTAAAATTAGGAATGAAGCCTGTGATTAGATTTTTGATATCTTGCTTAGAACCAATAAAATTTTCAATTTAATGATTTTTCTAACCTCAAAGAGCGGTAGAGCCTTAAGAACGGTACAAATAGTGTCTAATCTATGAATCTGTGATAGCGAATCATCATGAAAGAGGTTTAGTTCAAAACCAAACAACGTCTTAACTAAAAAAAAAGTAATAAACGATTCACCGGTTTCGGCTGATCTAAAGCAGCCTTCTTCAGATAATCTACATACAAAGTAACAACAATACTATACTAAAATTAAAGTTAAGTATAAAATATGGTAACATTAGATTGTAAAACAACTAAAAAAAAAATTAAAACAATAATTAAAACATAAATGAAAAAAAAAAAAAACTTAAATGAATGGAATGCAAAATACCTAGTGGTTACTGGATGACTTTGAAAGTACAATTGCATTTTTTTTTTTTTTTTAATTTTTTTTTAGTATTTCAACAGCCCGAGATTTTGTCGTACTTATAGATAGATAGTTTTGAAAAGTGAATGATAAATTATGTTTGGGAAATAAACCAGTCCTAAATAATTTGATTAAAAAAGTTAAATTAATAATAAAAATTAATTGGCTAAGTAAGAGAATTTAGCACACAAACAGTCAGTAGGCAATTAAGGGTCCATTAACAAGCATAATTGGCGTCCATTAACAAGTCATATCAAGATGGCGACCATTTAAAAATTTTGTTTTAGTCATAACTTTTGAACCATTTATTATAATGAAGTTATACAAACACCAGTGTGTGCATTTTTGTTGTTCAAACGCAATAAACTACACTTGAAATGACTTGAATTGTCCAGCCCAATCCATTGCCGAGATCTTTTATATTTAAGATTAGGGGTGTGGATCATTTTTATCTTACAAAATATGCGATGTATGAAAAGTTCCTCAAAAACCATTTTTTTTTTTTTTTTTTTTTTTTTTTTTTCAACAAAGAATAACTACTATTTGATTTAAATATCAAAAATAGAGGGTGAACGCGAAAAACACAATTTTTAACACATGGCTCATGGAGAAGTTAAATTGGTACAAACATTAAACCAAATATAATATACTCAGGGCGTCCTCCTCTTTCATTTAAAACCCCACATGATGCATTTCCGGTAACAAAAAATTGTCAACTCCTTAAACTTCTACCCCTAGTTTTTAAGGGATGTTTTTTAGGGGCTTCCCTATAATATCCTGTGATTGGGTTATTTTATATAACATAACTGCAATGTTTCAAATTTTTGTTTTGCGTACTTTCGGAGATCAGGTGCGTTACTGACAATCAAGCTTAGGAATGTATAAGTGTACTCATTTATGCCTACAGACCCTAAAAAGTCTTTTTATAAAGAAATTGGTTAAATTAGTATAAAATAGTATATTATGAGAAAAAAAAAAATATATATGTAAGCTCAAAGCTAAAGTCGACCCATAAACTAAGCAAAGGATAATTGTACAGATCCCTCCTTAAAACTAAAGTTGTGTTGCATCAATGTTCTCAAATTAATTTGAGTACAATCACTAAAGTGGTGAGTTATGTTCTAAATTAATCATAATAATAGATATAGATAAATGTGTAAGTGGAACATCTTTGCGGTATCAAATGACTGAATAATGCATGCAATATATTTATACAATATCTAAAAAAAAACTCTAGGGAGTATGATATATTGTATACGTAATAAAAAATTTAAGGACCCCATTAATATGGGAAAAATGGGGTTCATCCTAGAATTAATACTATGATCGTAAAGTATCAATTGAAATATTACTAAACCAAACTATCTCATATTGGCTCAATTCTGCTGTATCCATTGTGATGTCTCGAAAAACACCAAATGTAGAAATAATGGGATTTCTCAATGTTGCTTCAACTTATATTTCATGGATTTAAGCTCAAAATATTATTCGTTTTTGTTTTTATTTTCTATCTAAGAAAATATCTAAATTATCGATTAAGATCCTACTTTTTTAAGAAAAAGGCAGAAATACGTGAAATAGAATGCAGAATATACGTAACGAGCTGTTGTGAAATATAGCTTAAGACATAAAAATTTGGAGTCCCGTTAAATTCCGTTTTTTTTTTTTATTTTTATAGTATTGTAATAATAATTTCGTAAACAACTTAAAAAACAAAACAAAAAAAAAAAATATGTGCGTATGCTTGGTTCCCGCGCAATCTTATAAATACTTGCCACACTGCTAACGTGGTGAATACAGGTTTATAAGATTTCTATAATTAATCACTTATTCTCTGTTCCTAAATCATATTATATTCACAGGTAAGAACAGGTTTCTATACGTTGACTTATATAGAACAGCTGATGTAATGAAACTGTGGCGATGCTACTTGCAAGCCGGTCTCATGCTGGTAGACGTACTCTCCATATTCAGTTTTCTTCCGTCACCATGGCTCTATCCGTCGCCCCATTATCAGAATATATCGTACTTCCGTCTTCCTCGCTTTAGGATCGTCGAACCTCACAACTGAACCCAAATAAATAATTGAATTGGTGGAATGGATCAATCAAAAAAAAAAAAAAAAAAAAAGAAAGGAAGTGAAGATGGATATCGTAAAATAAAGAAATATTTAGGAAGATAAGAGTGTATAGTTTTTGTAGTACATTTTAAAATCGTGGATTAATTAATTGAGTTTGTTCATGGTGAATAGGTATAGGTATATATATATATATATATATATATATATATATATATATATATATATATATATATATATATATATATATATATATATATATATTGTTTTTTTTATTTTTTTATTTTTCTTAATCCAGTGATAAACATCCAATATTAATACAAAACATATTTTTGCCTATGAAATTAAATACATTGAATTGACTTGGTGTGAGTGTACACTAAATCGGCACGATTGCCGGCTCGACGCAGATTATTGCCGATAGAATTAAACTTTAGACCGCCCCGATTGCCGGCTGGTCCCGGATTTTTTGCTCATGGAATTAAATTAAGATGCGCTCACTAGACCAGCTCCAGTCGGCCTGGATTTTTGCCGTTGAAATTAAATACGTTGAAATTTTAGGATCGTACACTAGAGCGGCCCCATTCGAACGAAACGGGAAAACTGATAGGAAAGAGGAGTGAAGCGGATTCCATCAGTAAATTCCATTTCAAGCAGTGATTACTCATGCGTGAAGGCTTTGGTAGTCTGGTGTCAATCCAGTATTGGATTGATTCAACCCTCCCCGGGATTGTTTAAAGGACTCACTTCGTGGGCTATGTCTTCAGGCGTAAGCCCCCGGATTTAAAAAAAAATAAAATTAAAATCAATTGGTCCAAGACAACTCGGACAAACTTTCTCTTATAATAGTTCATAATTACTTAGCCCAGTGGTTTCCATCAATTATTTTTTCGGGTTTTCGTATGAAAATTTAATTATTTATGAACATTTCATCAAGAAGTATCATGAAAATAACTCCTCCACGGTGGGAAATCGAACCCGGCCTCTCTCTGTCCGCGTTTAAAGCTATTATCTCAGGAACTAGATTTTTCCCCGGGAAAGTGGTTTATATTGTTTGATTTGTATTTTCATGGACTAAATTTTAGAATTTTTTTTTTATCAAAACCATTGGAACCGTTTTCGAGAAATATTTTTTTCACTTTTATCAGAATGTTTGGGGGGTAGCGCCCCCAAATTTGGAGCTAATATTCATTTCTCGATTTTTGCCTCAGGATATGATGCTTCTGAACATGTATGCCAAATTTTGTCAAAATCAGCCCAGCAGTTTAGACTTCACGCGTCTACACAGGCGACAGACTAGATTTGACAGGTTAAATGTTTGATGGATTAGATTTTTGTGAATTTTTTAATCAAAATCGTCGGAACCGTTTTTCGAGAAATAATTTTGTGACTTTATTTGGGGCCTCAAATCGTGTAAACCCATTAAAATCTTAAACTCGAATTTTCGCGCCATAACAATACGTTCTCTTTACATGAGAAAGTAAAAAACATATCTAATTATAATACCTTGAATACAACAGTCATTTAAGGCATTATAGTTTTTGTTTTTTAGTTAAATTAGATGTTATTTCATCAATATCTCGTAAACTAAATGTTTCCTGGGAAAACGACTTATATGGATCACCACAAACCATATCAAACTAAATAATAATATCTATGCTAAGAAATAAATAATAATAAATTGTTCACATAAAGAAAAGGTATTTTAACAAAAATAGGAGAGTTCGTTAACCAGCATAATCGGCCCAGCAGTATCAAGTTGGTAGCTATTTAAAAGTTTGTTTTATCTATATCTTTTGAACCATTTATTATAATGTCGTGAAGCAAACGCGTTTTTATACATATTTAATGTCCAAACGAAATGAAACTACTTCGAAGTGTCTAGCCCAATCCGTCTTTTGGTTTTTTGCCAAAGAATAACCATGATTTTGTTTTTAATAATTTGTTACTTAAAATAAAGTAATCATAGCGCTAAGGTGAAATAGTACATAAACGCAACTATATACACATATACATTTGTACTCAGATTCACTTTCATTTAACACCCCCCCCCCCCCTTCCAAATGCCCAAATAACGCATTGCCGTTAGAAAACGTTTAACTCCTTAAACTTCGATCTTTTGTATTTAAAGATATGACTTTTTAAGCTCCCGCACTGTAAGGTACCCTGTTATGAGATAAACCTTATTATCAAAGAAATAAATTTGTATTTCTATATTGACCAAGTGAAAAGAGAATTCTAAACAATTTAATTTGGGATGGAAAACAATTGAATACTTTTAACAAAGTGTAAGTAAGTATAAACTAGGTATAATGAATTTAGCATTTTCTAATTATAACTAATAGTGCACTAACATGAATTATTAAAACTTTTAACGAATTGAAAGTAGAAAGAAAATTTAGTAAATAAATGATGAGGCTATTAAGCGGCCGTGTCTTATAATATTCTTAAGGTTTCCAAAAAGTATTTATTTGGTATCCAAAGCGAATTTTCTGATAAATCTTTTTTTTCCGGTTCCCTGAACATCATAATAATATATATATCAATAAACAAATTTTTATAACAATCAAAAAATGCAATATAGCCATAATGTACGTTTAAAACGTATATACTGTTTACTATACTTTATTAAGCGAGAATATCTAGATGCCCAAGTTTCCTGCATCCCTCCTAACTTTGTGCTATTCCCCCTCCTATTGGATAATATAATTTGCAAAAATCCCATGTCAGTAATTGCAGCACAAAGAGGTTAAACAATTTGCTGATATTTAACACATATTTTCGATACGGATAATATTACTATTTTTTTTTTTTTTTGTAAAATAAAATATTACGCAGTGTTGTTTACAAATTTTCATTCTCGTGCTGCCTAATTGCGAAGTCAGAAAATGTTATAATTTTAAACATGGAGTAATTTGGGAAAGAAAATAATTGAGTTTGTGAGGAACAGAGAATAGAGAGGGGGGACTGACAAACAACATCATTTAGTTGTACTGGATGGATTAGATCTAGAACTTACTCAGACAGGGGGAAACTTGGCTAAACTTGTATGATCCTACAACTTTTTATGCGAGACTTAACTTATTTTTTTATTTAAGTGTTTCTCTTGGGATTTCACTTCTTTTGTAAGTAATTTTTCGTTTCTTTTTGGATATTTATTATATAAATATTACCTAAATACCTATAATACATAATAATATAAGAAAAGATAAGAGTATATATACAGGAAATAAATAGTAATAAGTAATAATAATCATTCTTGAGAAGATAGGATTTGATAAACAAAGACAAGCTACAAGCTATCAAACGCGATAGGTGTTACAATTATCTGGAGTAAGAGCGCGGACGAACGGGAAGAAATTACAATCTTCGAGCTCAATACTCAATAAACCTCAATCACACATATTCCAACATAAAATTTTATTTATGAAACTAAAATAATACTTTAGTTTTGATTTTTTTCTACTAGGTAGCGCTAGTAATAATTTGTTTAAAAATATTTTAACAGGCGGTTTTCTATAATACTTGAGAGAGGGTAAAGAAACATATTTTTTAATTTCTCCTTTTTTTGAACTAAACTCTACCTATACATATACAAAATGTCTAGTTTCTAGGATTGCTAGAATCTCAGAAGAGATCTTTGATGAGACAGTCAGTCAGTAAGTGAGTATCAAGATAACAATACTTTAGGCTCTGGTAACTTATATGAACTAATATGGGTTTGAGAGGTGTGAAAATTTATTTCTGATTCATTTTTTAATAAACTTTAATTTAGATATAAATTAGGAGGGGGCGGGGGACGTGCCCCCCCCCCCTTCTTTTCTTATTTTTGCTATTGTTATTTCTTTTTTTTCTATGGCCCAGCAGATTGCACATTTACAAATATTGGCTTTAACCCTCAAATACTTTACTTATTATATCGTAATGGATCCTTCAGAGTATAAAAAAAGAGAAGTGTTTACTACATTATCGTGTTCGGCGTTTTTAGGGTTTCGCTGGTAAAACCAAAAAAAGAAACCCTTATAGTTTCGTTCCTGTGTCTGTCTGTCTGTCACTCTGTACGGTTCCAATAACTTTTGAATCAAAAGAGATGAAAACATGAAACTTTCCAGTATTAATGATCGTTTTGACGCGCACACAGGAAAATATAGCGAACTCAAAATTATCAGCTGTTCAAATCCAAAATGGTGGATAATTTATGTCACGCGAAAAAACATTTTTCATTTTTTTTACATTTTAGTGGGGTATCATATGAAAGGTATTAAAGAGTAGATTACAAAAATATATAACACTAGTGGATAGTGTTTAATTTTTCGTACCATTTTGTCAAAAAACATAAAAACTTTGCGTGTCCCCCCCCCCCTTAGAGCTATAAATCTGCTGTTAATAAAAATATAAAAAAATATGCAAAATGTGTGGTCTGCTGGGTCATAGAAAAATAAGAATAGCAACTTGATCGGATTAACTGGGAATCCAAAATGGCGAATAATTCCTGTTATTCCTGTTAAAATTTTGAGTGAGGTATCGAATGAAAGGTATTGAAGAGTAGATTACAAAAATATATAACACTTGTAGAAAGTGTTTGATTTTTCATGCCATTTTTTCAAAAATATCAAAATTTGGTGTGTCCCCCCCCCCTTTTTATACTAATTTCATATTCACAATATCAATGAAACCCTTTTTACGTGAGACTTCACGCCCAATCAATTTTTTGTGAATACCTCGAAAATGAAGCTGTTCCGGATCCATGTTTAAAGGAACTTTTTTGTTCAGCGTCCCATAGGCATAGGAGAGCCCGAAGTATTGCGGTTTCGTTCAGGGAAAGCTTAAAAAATGCAGAAGTTTTTCCTGCGAATTCGCCCCACTTCTAACTTCCCTCAATTAAGAGAAGAAAGCTCTGGAATGTCGTGGTCTTTAAAAAAATCACAAATTTTAAATGTAAGAAGACTTAAAAGATGCTTAGAAGCTGATAATTTGAAAATCAATGAGTTAGTCTGAAAGGTTTTTTTGTGAAAGGTGTTTTTAACTAAGACTTAATATTGTGATAAGACAATGTCTCCATAACTGTCATTATGTCATATGTAGCATGTGATGGTTAATAAAGAATTTAATACGAAATAATTTAAGAACAAAGAAAACCAGACTGCTTAATTGTCTGTGATTATGCTAAGCCCACATTACATCCCCTTCCCCTTATTTTTGTTTAATCTGTGCCCCCCCCCCCCCCCCCGCAAAAAGAAAAAAAAAATCCTGCGTGCGCCACTGGAAGAGAGAAACATTGCCTTGAGTTGGTTCAAGTAAAGGATGGTATGGCTGTGCTCGAGCAGCGGGGTACCCCGTGCCCCCAAATAATAATAAAATAAAACATAAGGCTATGTAACTCAAAACTCAAAAATAGTAGAGCTTTTTATCAGTGAAACAATTTTTTAGGATCAGACCAGTAGTTCCAGAGATTACCTCCTTCAAAAAATCATACAAACAATTTTAAATCTTCATAATATGTATTAGTATAGATATGTAACTACGTTATAAATATATTATTAAAGGGTAATATGAAAAAAAATCAATACATTATTTCTTATGAAGTCGAACATTCGTAAGTTTGCCTGTGTACTGTGTGCAAAAGGTTTGCCTTCTATATACAATGTACATATTTAAAATTAAAAGTGTTTAAACAGAAATAAATAAATAGGAATTGTGGTTATAGAGAAAGATTCCTGGAACTGACTTGTCACCCCAGACTACACCTGCATTCGGATAGCAACATATAAAGAAACATTAATTTAATACTATCCTTTCCGGTTTCTCGTTCATTTTCTAAAAAAAATCCTAATTTTTATACTGAATTCCGAGAAATTAAATGAATGTAAGTTTAAGAAAGTTAAATAAACTAACGTTTTTAATAAGACAATTAAGAAACAAAACAAACAACATCTAATTCTTTTCTGGAAAAACAATTATAGTTTATATTGTTAAAACACGTTATAGAAATGCATAATATTACAGGAAATTATTGAATTTTAAGTATACATATATTGAATTTTAAGTACCTATACATATATTTAACTGTATTATAATTCTACTTACCTAATTACAGTATTAGAAATACATAAGTACATTTATTCAATGACTCTATGTGTACAAAAGAGTGATTGACTTTCGTCCCGAAGTCCTAGACTAATGGAACATCCCTCTTTTGTATAATAGAAGTATAATTATACCTTTGTCTTAGTAGTTAAATTATTATTTCATTTGTATTTGTACTTAAAAAAAAAAAAAAAAAAAAAAAAAATCTATTGACTTCATCGCAAAACAAAAGTGTCCGACGGTCTTAGAATCTGAAAAGGAGTGTTGAAAAAAACAAAAACAAGAAAAACTCAAAATTGGAGATAAACAAATTCATAGGGTCGGGCACGACAGAAGTACCTTATATGCCCTTCTGTTCTGAGGGTGTTGGGATAAGTGCAAAAAATCATAAACAGCTATTTCTTACACATTTAGATAATAATGTCCGAGAAGCCCACAATACACACTGGGATTATTAGTTCGGATTCATATATAGTCACAGATTCAGTTGGATTAATTGTCGCCAGATTGAGTCTCAGCTTGAATCGTTAAGTCTGCTACAATGAATCTTGATTCTGGCATAACCTAGGGATGAATCTTTGTTTTGAGTCCCGTCCGAAATGGGATTCTTTAAATTTATGAATCCGAACAAAGAATCACAGTGAATACTAGGCTTATAATTTTTGAAAGAGTTAATGATTTATAATTAAAACGTTATTAGAAAAGTTAAACAAAGACAAAAGAATCCGGAAATAAGCGAAAAGGACTATTCTAAAGAAAAAAGTCTATTAAAATGAAAAGGTGAGTAAGAATGAATGAGGGTTAACAATAATTCTAACTACTAGCTTCGTATTTTTTAACCTCTCTCTGGATCGTATCATTAATATCTAAACTAGGTCACGAGATATTTCTCTTCCACATGCTACATGAAAAATGTAAAACAACAAACCTCAAGTTTTTAAACTCTTCATTTCTATGAACACCAATATATCTAATGAAATAAAAACTCTTATTATTACCTTTATATTATTAGGATCGTTCATTTAAGTAGATATAAAAATGATTTCAACCAAAACAATACATAGAATAAAATACCTCTTAAATTCCGTTAAGGTCTTTCAATCTGTCGTAAATGTTCTCCATAATTCTTCATATTTCTTTAAATTCTTTCATAAATTATCTAAATATTAACTTGAAAATATACTAAATTCATTGTTAAACCAAATAAAACTCCGAAAAGATTTTTCAAAGCAAAATAACGATTTATAAATATCCTATTACAAATTGTAGGTATTTGTCTTTGAAAAAAAGAACGAACAATTTATTTATAACACATAATACATTTTACAAAGTTAAAATTATAAATTATTTTTAATAATTTTTCCAAGAATAAAACACTAATATATTGAATCATTTAGAAAAAGACGTAAAATAAAATCCAATATGGCCGAAACGAAAACATGAAAAACTAGACAAACAAAACAGCTGTTTTTATGACTACCAACACAAAAAATATCTTAAATTACACTAATAGTAATAATTATTATTATATATTTTTACATTTAACGAATAAAAAACGTATACATACCTTTATTTATTTATTTCTTATTTTGTATATGTTATTGGGATATAACCTCCTTTCTGTTGTTAGAGGGAGAAAAAAGTTGTTTTCAAAAAGTGAATAAACAACGTTTATAACAAAACGGTTTTTAAGTGTTTGAATAACTTGTTATATAAAATGATAAATATCTTGGAAGTTATTCCATTTAAATAATTTAGTTCTAATTTACTTTTCAACGATAGAACTGAAAGAAATGTTTACTTTTTTTGTCAAACTAGATCGGTTCTGCAATCAATTGCAGAAGGAAAAAACTTCTGGAAATTATATTTGTATTTTATCCGTAGGGTGCGTCTATCTAAATATTCTCACTTACCAAACAAATTGTAATGTCTCACGATGATAGTTTATAAACCCATTAAATTAGAAAGGAAATACATTAATTAATAATTCACTCATTAGCGAAACACAGAAATCCAGCTAGAGTACACAAAGTTTCTGTTATCAGTTAAAAGTAATTTTACTGATAAAATGTAATACTTTTATATTTTTTATGGTAAATACATTTTCATTTAGAAAAACAACCAGGAAACCACTGTGAAGAAATTGTAAGACTTTAAGCAAATTAACACATTACACAACACTTCACTGATTACTGATTACATCCCATAAAAACTCCTACATAAAACTTCAAAAATATTTATTTTATTAAGGCTAGCTTAAATCATAGTTGTATTAAATCATGCATATACGAAGAAATAATAAATAATAATTCCACTTTCACGGTAAAATAATTCTTGAGTAGTTGAGTCTATTAAGGAAATTAAAAGCCTATACTTTTGCTATATTTCGATCTCTCCTATGGTAAAATAATAGGTCTATAATTATTAATTTTAATCTTCATGCAAATATTCTACATTTTTTTAATTTTAACTTCCTGGACAAAAAAATCAGGTAAAGTTAAAAACGTAATTGAATAATTTTTTATTTATAATTTTCTAAATATAGTTTTTCAAAAAGTTATTACAGTTTACAAAAATGTACAACCTGAATAAAATTGTATCATAATTCAAAGAGAAGAGAGAAAATTAACGATAAAAAAGAATAATTTATAAATTAATTGTTATAATGAATTTAATAATGGAGAAACTAGCTGGTATTTCAATTTAGAGTAAAAATGTCTTTTTTCATGCTAATAATAATTTATCAACTGAAATTTTGGGCTAAACAATTTTATTAGAGCTATGAAATACTAAAAGAAATTTAAATGATTATTACATTTTTCCTTTTGAATACGTCGAGTCTCTCTAATCCGACACATATGGGGACATGCCATCTTGAATTGCAGATAATTGCCAAATTACTGGATGTTTGATAAAAAATTATTTAAACAGAAAAAGGACACAATAAAACTAGCGTTTATTACGCGAGATGTGAGTGTACAGTGTACAGTGTACACGCACAACGAACTTATAAGACTGATAGTTTGATTTTGTTCGCCCTAATGCACCTGTGATTTCCCCTCTTTTCGTATCTACATCCTTATTTTATGAATTTTGTTCGTTGTATAGAAACTCTTTTATAGAGAATTTGTGGGACATCAAAAAATTTGTTGTATCGAGATTTTCGTTTTATAGAAGTTCGTTAAAGGGGGTTATTCACTTCATTTCTGTTTTGACTTCCAGCCGTGTCAATTTTTATTTATTAAATATCACCGGTAAACTATATTTTTCCCAGGGCGGTGATTCACATGCATGGTATAATATGTCAAAAAAAATTGAAAATGGTGAGGATTAGTCAAAAGTAAAAATCGTAGTTTTGGATTTACCGAAAAATGTATTTTCATAATCAAGGTAGCAAAGGCATTAGAAGAATGTTTATGATTGTTCTTTCGTTCCTTGAAAATTTAATTTTTACTTTTGATCCTTGTACCCACAAGTTCTATTTAATTTACAGTCGATATCCACATAGTTATTTTCACTTTTGACTAATCCTCGCTATCCTCTATTTCTATTTAATTCACATTCAATATCTACATAGTTAATAGTTATGTTTACTTTTGACTGATCCTCGCTATCCTCTATTTCTATATAATTCATTGTCGATATTCACATAGTAATTTTTACTTTTGACTGAGCCTCGTCATCTTCAATTTCTATTTAAATCACAGTCGATACCCTCATAATTATTAATATTTAAATACTAGACTTAAGTGTAAGAGATAAATATATGCCAAATATTATCATTTCAGCTTAAACGATCTTCGATAATATCTTCATGCGAAGTATGTATAAAGATATATAGACTATTATGATATCAAATATTATATATATATGTATATATATATATATATATATATATATATATATATATATATATATATATATATATATATATATATATATATATAATATATATATATATATATATATATATATATATATATATATATATATATATATATATATATATATATATATATATATATATATATATATATATATATAGGTGTGCTTGAAAGTTGAGTTACACAGGAAAGAGATAGATAAGTTTAAGATCAAGGTCTTTCCTACCTTTCAGCATTTTAATTTTAACACTTTATGATAAGGAGGTACTTAAGTTCAAGTATTGATTGTTAACAGCTGTTCTAAGTCTGGTTCTAACTTTTATCCAAGTTCTAAGGGTTCTTCATATTTTTATATTTATCTCACCCTTTCGGCTTTAAGATCTTTATGCTTTAAGAAGTAGTGTACAAGTTGTCTGTTATACTACTCTCAATATATTATGTATAAGAAGAAGCTATCATTTTAACCATATGAAATTTATTTATTAAAACTCTCAAATAATTTGTTCGGTCATATTACTAACTCGCTGAATTCCTGTGATTTTCTACAGAAGGTTATTTTTAATTCAATAGGTTTATAAACTATCTATCGTCAAGAAACAACAATTATTTTGCTGAGCAAAAATATTTATATGCCTCCCATAGATCAAATACAATCTGCAAAACGGATTCCGACTACTAGAGAAGGATTATTTATAGTTAACTTTCTAGGAATAGCCGAAGTTAGTCTTCCTGTAATTGTTTTAATTATATATACCTGCCAGCCATCTTTAATAAAAATTGGCGATCAAAAAACACTTAAATAAAAGTTGTTTAAGTCATAAAAGGACGATAATTTGCCACTTTTAAGGTTCTAGTGTAATTGGTTCCGGAAATATATGGTAGGGATGATTTTGCATATAAATGGACACCATCTTCAATCAAGATTACGATTTAGATCGAAAAAAAAAAATCTTAGCGAGCACCTGGACTAAGGACTATGGTCATAGTTCTAGTGGTTCCTGAGATATTATCATGGTTTTTGGACAACATATAAATATATAAAGTGTAAATTGTAATTCAGGATAAAACATTCATTTTTAAATTAAATGCTTTAATATTGTGTATAGTTATTAATATTGTGGCTAATTTTTCACCTCGGGGAATTTTTTTTTTTTTTTTTTTTTGCTTTGTCAATCTGTTATCCATAGTATTTTAATAATAAATTTACTGCTCACCTAATCATGGCCGGGATAGTCTGCGAAGGTACTTTCCTCTTGATACCTAAAACAGCAAATTTAAGAACTATTGACTCTTCAACTCTAATGTTAACTGAAAAAAGAATGTTCTAGAGTCTAGAGTCTAGAGTGAGGAATGGGAAACCTATAAAATAACACGCCCAAGCAGGTACTTACTACGCGTACAAAGGCAGTTGTTTAGAGAAAATAGTTTTAAAAAGACGTTGGCTGCTATTTGTTACAATTGATTTAATAATCATATTCGTTCGAAATATTACGAAAATATTAGAAAGAAATCAGGTTCTATAAGATAAAAGAAAGACTGAAGAGAGTGAAGACTGAATATTTACACTTTCGCCCAGCAATAAAGGAGGGTTTAGTAGTTAATACTTACAAAGTTCTTTTATCTTGAAGGCTGAAACGTTTAACTTCAATAATAGAAAAAAATAGCCAAATTGCCCATGACCACATCTCTGGTAAAATCTGGGATAATCCATCTTTCTGATAACGAAGAACTGGCCATGCCAATAAGGATAATTGTATCCTTCAACAGTATTTTCTAATTACATATAATTTTTTTCTTTTTTTTTTCATATATATGATTACTGAACTAATATTAAATATCTGTCGTAGGAGGAGACGGATCATGGCGCGAGTACCTGACCCTGCCAAATATCCTGAAAGAGTTCAATCCTAAGTTAGTGGGTTTTAGTCAGGGATCAGCGCCGTTCCCTAGCCCGAGATCTGCCCTCAACATGGCTTTCCCTGTCTCATCTGATCAGGATGCCTATGCACAGGCCAAGCAACTCGTCTACAGGATGAAACACCATAAAGATATCGACTTCACAAACCAATGGAAGGTATAGAAAATATGAAAATATTAGTACTTTATATCGTAGTTTCCAAATAAAATAAATCTAGATCTCCTGGAGGAGACTGCATCAAAGATATTGTGAATTCCGACGTTTTTACTCCATCACAGAGATCATTATTAAGGGAGGTGATAATTATGACAGTCTCCTGGAAATTATAATTATAATTGTGTTAATTAAAAAGACAAAAACTGCACGGTGATTATTACTAATTGCAGTTTCTTATTTTAAAATTACAAGATAAAAATAACTTTTTATATACTACATTTTTTAAATTTTCTGTTGAATCATATGTAATGTTGATAATATAATTATCATTGTTATAAAATAATGTTAGTGAAAAATATAAAAAGTTCAATTTACAACGTTTTTAAATTTTCTGTGGAATCGTATGTTAATATAATTGTTATTGTTATATAATATATAATGTTAGGGAAAAAAAGTAGTTCCGAATTTATTTACTTCACATAAATGACAACCATCTAGAGAGCTGATCTTAAACCTATAAAAGGACAAATCTTTGTACAACGGACTTCCACAAAACCAAATCTAAACCGTGCCATCGATATATTTGAAATAATATAAATAATATAATCGATGTATTTACTGTTTTGCTGTCATTCAATGTTTATCTCTTATTTATAAAAATCACAAATTTGAAACCCGTCAAAATGAAGATTGTAAATATGGGATATGGCAACACAAATAAAATAACTGGCGGATTTTTTCCGAACTAACTTTCCATACAGCAAAATTTGCTGAAAACCAATTAAATTCTGCTGAAAGATCGCTAAAAGTATTAAAATAATGCATTGTCATCGTGTTTTGAGCTATGCTAAAAGTTTCAACTGTCTAGCTATTCGGGAAGTTAGTTAGAAATCGATTGCCAGATTTGTACCGGACAAACAAACAAACAAACAAACAAGAAAACAAGCTAATAAAAACGTAGTAAAATATATATATTTTTGAAAAAATGATCAGATCATCATTATAAATATGTTGTTGTTTAAAACCTTTTGTACCAGACTTGTGACATGTTTTTTTTAAGTTCCGATGATTATAACAAGGATTAAAAATGGCTTTAATTAAAAATGAAAGCCAAGTTTTACGTACACTTCAAACAGCTTTTTCGTCCATACATTTATAATGCATCTTTCTAACTATGGTACCTTGTTAAGGTAAAAATGTGTAATGTGTATAGTTATCACAGAACTATAACAAAGGTATTTTTAATATTTATCTGCTCGCTGAAGTTAATGAATACTTAAGAACGTCTTTAGAGCTATATAACAGAAATAAATATTTAATATTAAAAATGTACATTAATGATTAACAGTTGGTGACGATATTTTTTGGAGCAAATGATCTGTGCTCCACACAGTGCTATAATTGGGAGATGGCTACGCCCGCTGCACACTCAAGAAAACTTCAGCTAGCACTCGACTACCTCCAGAAATCCATGCCTAGAACTCTAGTCAACCTTATTCCTGTACTAGGTGAGCTATTAATTACCTTAAATTGATTATGGTAAGTATAAAACATGTTTTTGGCATCTCCATCAACGAATACAAAGAGTTGATCAATAAAATATAAAATAAATTTCTTAAACCAATTAATATTATCGGTATAAATATTGTTAAAAGTTGTAGCGCCAAGTCTGCATGGTGATAGATGCTTTTAGTGCGTGTGTTCCTCCTTCACGTTACCTCTCATACTTTCCAAGTCTCGTCAGTCTGATATCCTTCAAAACATGGTCATCTTCGAAAAAAAGTCACTTGTTATTTTTTACAGAATGATTTAGTTTTTAGTTTACCAATAATTTACACGTTTATAATGTGTGTGCCGATATAGTAGATATATTACTCTTTGCTTTATCACGTATCCAAAAACGTGAGTAGCATACGTTAACTACTTTAACTTTTCAATACAATCCTCCTAGCTTCTAAACTAACTCAAACATCCATTAAACTCTGAAGTTTCATCTTGGCAGTAAATTTGGAAGAGGATTAATGTCTAAAACTTTCCTTTCCTCTTGAACAATCTGTTTTATGTCATACGACACAGGTCACAAAAACATCTAACTTAAAATGTTTATGAAACATCTCTGTTATCTTGGTTTAAAATAGTGATTTTGCTGTATAATAATTATTATAAGACTACTAGTTAAAATGTCCATTTCTTGAGCGGGATGTTTAGTTAGAACTGCCGGTTTGCGTAAAAGAGATTATGCCCGAACATTGTTTATATAATTATCAACTTTTTAAAATTTATAAAAATGGATTCGATAATATAACTCTTATGCTGAAATCATCTCACTACCACATGCCAACTATCTTAGATTCATTATTTTTCTAATTTTGAAATTAATTCTCTTTACCTCCTTATACAGGGTTATTACAAATAATGTTCATGATTTCAAGCGTACATACAACATACAAAGAAATATAATGGTTACATGTTATGAAAACTCAAAAAGTTTCATCACTGGTACTCAGAATTATAAATGTTCGATATGGGAACCCCTTGTGACACAACAGACATCAAGCCTGTAATCAAGTTCTTGCCATACTTAGTTAAGAGTGTGTTGCTCGATTGTTTCAATGGCATTGGTAATCCGTTGCTGGATCTCAGGTATGTTTTGTGGTAATGGTGGTGTACACACTTTAAATTTTGGAACGAATTTACGGCCCGTTACATCGTGTGGAGCCCGGGAATGAATCCGAAAAAAGACCTTTACAAAACTGACCATCACAAAACCAACCGTCATGAAATCTACTGTGCTTTTCGTATCTAATTTATGTTATAGCAGACAATTATCGGAACAACAACCTAAGAATTTGTTGAGATAATTTTACTGAGAGAAATAACACTGCTAATTTATTAGGATTCTTAAACTTGAAGTAGTGTCAAAAGGCGACCTTCATCATTAGGACAAAGATAGGATCTTTCTTGCATACTCTCTAGAATCAATAGATCGTATAATGTCCACTTCCCCCTACTTAATTCTCTACTTAATTCTTCCATTCTTATAGATCGGGAAAGGACTGAGCCCGAAAAACATATTGCCTTGACAGTGCTCGGCCTGTATTAAAAACAAATAAGAGTGGCACATAACTTCCTCGCACCCTATGGCGCAAACATAATGATTATATGCCTTTACAATCAAGCATTGTCATATTTATTTAATATTACCCCTTTTTGCTTCCGAGCTTACCAAAGGTAACGGAAGCCATGTGATCGTTCTGAAGACTCGATTTAAGTCTATAACAATTTTTATATTTTTATAAAGATTTAGTTTATATTTCCCTACTTGTTGCAAAGTAATATGTACACTGATGTTTCCGAAGCAATTTAATAGTTCTGAAGAATGAAATTTTTTTATGTTTCCGAATTTAAAAATTCATGGACAGGAATCCGTTTTAGACATCAGGGAAACTTTTCGGTCTCTTGTCACATATCATAAAAACCGATGGTCTGATTTTTATGTGTAACTGTGATGGTAGGTCATAATTAGCCTATTGTTGGTCCCGTATTAATTTCAACCCACTGTGCCCATTGCTTCCTTCAGAGTGCGTGCACAGACTTATTATTATTAACTATTTCTTCAATAGCACTCATCCGAGTTTGAAGAAGTTGTGTTCCACACTAATTGACAGACTTTTTCTTTCTATATATATTCTTATAATCTATAAATGTATTAGTAGTAGTAGTAGTAGTAGTCTAGTACTTTCTACTAGAACGGGTAGGACGAACTACTTGTTCGAACCTTGCAATTAGGCCATCACTTAGGCCCTTTTTACGCCCCGCGGTAGAGAGTTCCAGCCACTTCACACATCATACCTCTGTACATAGTACCGAAGCCAGTATGATGTGATCTATAGAGAGTCATATAAATCAGAGCGTCACGGCGAGGAATCGAACCCCGTCTCGTTCCACCCATGATTCAGTGATCGCCGAGCAGACGTGGTTTAACCCACACGGCCACGCTGGCTCCTAAATGTATTATATATTGGTATATCTATATATTTATTTATTTATTAAATAAATATATAGATATATATAGGTAAATATATATATATAAATATATATTATATATATATATATATATATATATATATATATATATATATATATATATATATATATATAAATATAAATATAATTATATATATATATATATATATATATATATATATATATATATATATATATATATATATATATATATATATTATATATATATATATATATAATGTACAAAACGGAAAATAAAGAAAATTTATTTATTTATTTATTTATTTATATTTAGGTATATCTATATATAAATAAATATGTTGTCATTTTTTAAATCGTAAATATTTAAAGTAGATGATCCGGAGGTGACGAGGACTTGTTTCGATTTCTAGCGGGGTAACATTTTTTATAGTAGTTATAAAATATATGTTCGAATGCAGAAGACGTTACATAATTAGTTTGTTGTATTTTCCAGATGTATCAGTAAGTGTAAGGCTCAAGCGGTCTTTTATGTGCAGAATGCTGCACAGATTGTTTTGCACCTGCTTTCATCAGAGTGGTGACGTTATGACCATCATCACGTCCCTGGCCAGAAAATATCAGCATGCTGAAGCAACTCTGGTATTACTTCTAATACTTCACTTTATGTTGATACTAAATAAACATGAAATATTAAGCAGATCATTTCAACTATGTACATAGTTGTGATGTATGTAATTATGTAACTGTTGTGGGTCAAAAAGTTTTTTTAAGACTTCTAACATTATGGGAATTCCAGTCAATTTAAAATATTAAAATCGACGTAATGGCACAATACTCAAACAAATAGTAAAATAAAACTCAAAAAGCAAAATTAATCAGTCCATCAGAGAAGATACGTATTTTGTTTTCTTTGATTTTATTACTTTTTCATTTGCATACGTGGTATATACAGAGAGGAAGTGTTGTGATAGTGTTAAAATTCTATAAGGAGATTTTAATGGATTTCAACGTCTTGATGTACTCTGTCTCTGAATCCAAAAACGTGGTTTATAAAAACAGTTTGATTGACCAAGCAATTTCAAGTTATTTAAGCAATACCATATTATTTCAAGAAAACACAATTATTTTCAACTTTCTTTATTATGTGTGGGTGTCCGGAACCAAGAACCTCTGATTATACAGAACATATTGGAAGAGGAACAATTCCAATATTTGTTGAATTACAAAGATGGTTCGTCCAAATTAAACCACAGATAGCAACAGATTAATTTCAACCGTCTGTGCTCTTTAACCTTTCCTTAATTGATACTTTAATTCATATGGAAAATATCAAAACAATTTTACAAATTAATAATTCATATAAAAATGCCATTTTTCAAAACTGGTCTTATTTTCAACCTTTTTTTTTTTTTTTTTTTTTTTTTTTTTTTTGGTTTCTGTATTCTTCACCTTATCTTTATGCAAAATTTGGGGAAGATTGAATGACGGTAAGTGGTTCAAAATTGGGGTAATATGTGTGCGATGAAACTTAAAAAGCAAATTAATTTGACGCCATTTTTTTTTTTTTTTTTTTTTTTTTTTGGTTTCTGTATTCTTCACCTTAGTTGTATCTATGTGCAAAATTTGGGGAAGATTGAATCACGGGAAGTGGTTCAAAATTGGGGAAACGGAAATGTGCGATGAAACTTACAAAGCAAAGTAATATAAGACCAGTAAAAATAGACTGCCAATTGTGTGTGGCACATAACTCGCATTCTACCACGTACATTATTGATTTTATGCATTTACAAGCCATTATTATGTAATTTATTTAATTTCCCCCGTTTCTTTAATAAGTCACACGCGCAGAAGGTTTAAACTTGTATGTGACCAAGAAGAGTCTAGACTTCCCACCATCTCTCTTCCCTAGCTGATCTGAAGGTCTTATTTATCAACTTTAGATGGTCACCCAGTCTAACAGAGTGAATAGTGGAGCGTTTAGAATAGCGTCCCTGGCGACTACAATTGCTTCAAGTCAAAGCAAAATTATTTTAAATCAGAATTTTCAGCCTAAAGGATTTTAACTCGAAGTGTATTATTACCTGCTACAATACTTCGTAAAAATTCCGGATAATAGTCATTGGAAAAATTCCACTTTTGACATAATAATTGTGAGAAAAAATAAAATGAATTATTCATAATATCCTAGAATTTAAAGGAGACTTTTCAACGCTGCATATATCAGATCCTTTTACATTTTTTTTTATAAAAATGAATTTTCTTTCAAAATCGAAGCAAACTTTTTATATTCAGTTAAAACTCAAACAAGCTATTTCATATTCGGATAAAACTCTAGCAAGAAATTTCATATTCACATTCATTTTTCCTACTCTGAACTGCACTTTGCATTGCATTGATATTTAAATTAATCTTTAGCATTTTTTAAAACGAAATCATCGGAACAGTCTAAGATAAAATATGTTTTGCATCTGCAGTGAACAATATGAATTATTCATTTTGTTTCATGGTTGAAAATTCAATTTTGATGGATTTTCACGTTTTAAGGTCCCCTGAGTCCTAAAAAAAATGGGTTTTAAAAATTTATCTTAGTCATCTGTAGTCAAAACTTAAACTACTGGACCGATTTCGATAAAAAAAAATATCCCCCGAAATGATATCTCTCGATATGGGGGTGGTACTCGACGGTTATACGACCTCTGTTATAACCCAAGACCCCCCCTTTCGACGGTTATAATTAAAAAATTCTAAAAAAAAAAGTTTCTATTTATATACAAACCTGACTTTTTAGCCATTTTCCAGGGGACTAATCTAGTTTCTAGGGAACTTAATCTAGTTTACGAGATCTAAAAGTTATAAATCTTATAACCGCTAATAGAACACTTTATAAATTATTTAAAAATAAATTGATTAAATTAATGGATTATTAGATTTCTATGTATACGATAAAGTTTTGTTCAGGTTTGTCGTACCACTTGTAGATTAAACACGGAGCAGTTGAGTCTAATTTATGTCACTAATTAATGTCTATTATTGTGATTTGAAAAAAGGTTTTGCTGGTTCATGCAATCCAAACATATTTATTATTATTCAGGTACCCAATTAAAATGCAATATCTATAATATACAATAAACATTCAGTTTATAATCTAACTTTTATAACTCGAAGTAAAAACACATCCCCTTAAATTTCGAGTAATCAAGGATCCAATGTGTAGCGATATTTATTAATATCTTCAGAATTGTATAGAAGGTTTAAAGGAGGTGAGTTTTACAGATATAAGTATATCTTCTATTCCTAGATTACTTTTAGCAAGTCCTACAGTAAAGGCAATATTATGTAAGACCCGAAGATATACGACTTTTTACTGGTCGTATATTACTTTGCTTTGTAAGTTTCATCGCACATTTCCGTTTCCCCAATTTTGAACCACTTACCGTCATTCAATCTTCCCCAAATTTTGCACATAGATACAACTAAGGTAAAGAATACAGAAACCAAAAAAAAAAAAAAAAAAAAAAAAATGGCGTCAAATTTATTTGCATTTTAAGTTTCATCGCACACCTATTACCCCAATTTTGAACCACTTACCGTTATTCAATCTTCCCCAAATTTTGCACGTAGATACAACTGAGGTGTAGAATACAGAAAAAAAAAAAAAAAAAAAAAAAACTTGAAAATAAGACTAGTTTTGAAAAATGGCATATTTATATTAATTATTTTTATTGTTAAAACTGCCACCATTGATTTAAAGGTTAAACTGTTACAAAATAGTGAATCAGTTTAAATTGCAACTACATAATTTTAACTCATCTTGAAGGAAGCTAAATAGATTGGTATGTTATTTTACACAGAACAGAAGTTATAAGGAAACAAAATAGAGAGGATATAAAGAAAACATACACATGTGTACCACTTTCTATCCAGAAAGTAACTTCTCTTGTTCATCAATGAGACAAAAGTGCAAAATATTTAAGTAAGAAAGCCTTAAATGCCCAGTAAGATAGAGTATCAGTAATGCTATCTGAATACTTCCCACCATTGAAAGTTAGAGTGCTTCAAAACATGACTGGGGTGTTTAACGTTTTAGTGTATTTTAACAAAAGCGTATACCTTTAGAAGTTTGTTTATGAAAAATAATATCGAGTTTGTTTAATGAACAATGAAAGTTTATTCAAACTTAAAATCATTTTTATTAGGTAATATTGAATATTTTTTCAGATTAACAGTGGCCGTTATAATAAGAAAGAAGATTTTACAGTTGTTCTACAGCCGTTTATGACCATGTTCAATGCTCCGATGGAACCAGCCATGAGAAGCAAGGAAGCCATTGATATCTCCTACATCACGCACGATTGCTTTCATTTCTCTCAGAAAGGACATGCTCTTGGTAAGCATAGAGCGTTTTATAATATGATTAATAATGGTTATTTATAATAATGCAACAACATGGTTCAATTGAGCTAATTTACACCACAAATCCCTATTCGAAGTGGACGAAAAAACAAATAGTTCATTATCTGTTAGTAATAATGTTATAATATTGATTTTGGGCTAACCCAAAAAACCACAAACAGCTACATAAATCTTTGATTTTGACGATTTTATTTTCAAAAAAGTATAGTACTTTGTATCCAAGTACTTTTTAGGGTTTCGTAAATTATTAAGCATATGCGTTATTAAATTATGTATTAAGAAATATAACACTGTTTTATTTCCCCATCCTGTTCAATATAAAAATAAACAAATTTAGACCTCAAAAATAAAAAAAATATATTAAGGGCCCCTGGGTCGATCCCTTGGGGAGTCACAATGTTTTATATCAGTAATAACTACAAGGTAAATTACATTTTTTCGAGAAATTTTCATCGCCCTACAGTAAGGTATTTGCATGAATTTTTCAAACTTAGGCCTAGCCATTGCCATTATAAGGAGGAACCAATAAGAAATGCATAATTTAACCTCATCGCCAGGAGCTTTCATACCCCCTCAACAAAATAAAAAATTGGGCGCACTGCGCATGTGCGCTCACAAAATTTTAATTTATAATAAGTATGAATTTTTTATGGCCCAATAATAAGGTTCTTGCATGAATAATTCAAAATTTTAGGTTTAGCCGTTATAGGGTAGTTGGGGGGGGGGGGGGGGGATTTAATAAAGAATGAAGAATTAAAAAAAAACATGTTTGTAACCTAATCATCAGCAGCTTGCATTTGATACCCTACTCAAAATTTCCTATGTGTGGGTCAAACAGTTGCGCCAGTCTTAAATTTCAACTTTTTACCTTAAACGGTTCGGGAGATATGAACCCAAAAAAAATAAGTAAAAATAAATAACATAAAAAAGAAAGCGATGGACGGACAGACACATCATCCTCGGCATAATGGTTTTGAGAAGGATTTACGAAACTATAATAATAATAATGTATGGTACAACAGCCCATAGAAAATTTAGGATTAAGAGCATATACAACTATATTTGACATGGAGTTGGTGTGCTTCATCAGCTGTGTTAACCCTATTATTGGCACCCGAAACCGAATTGACGCCACTTCTCTTTAGTAGCTACCTACTTATAACGTGGTTGTTGTGTGAACACCGAGCATGAGTTCAGGTCCCTTGCCAGAGTCGGGAATCCTACTAGTAACCTCCAGTTTCCAAAACAAAGATGATTGGAACAACCAATCAGGGACCTCTTTATTCAAATATACATTCAATTTACATTCCATCGAACCACATGCTGTTTTTATAAAATGTATGGTTTCACATTTTTAAATAATAATAAAACTCAAAACGGTGTACTAAGTAGCTAGTCCAAACTGTCTTGGGCCTTAATATATTACTGGAAATTTATATATACAATACTTTTATATTGTAGAAAATTATTATTTATTTATTATTAATAATACATTTGCCATCATGTTTCAGCGGCAAATCTGCTTTGGAACAACATGTTGGAACCTATTGGTCAAAAGAGCGTGAAGAAGATTAATTATCTCATGGAAAAGTTTTATTGTCCCACACCTCAAGCACCCTACATCTTTACTTTTAATAACTCAATGCAGTTTTACTTAACTGGAAGCCAAGTCTGAATAACTTTCGAGGAAATCATCCTGGAATCGTAACAACAAACTGACCCGATTATAATTGGTGCTTATGTTGATTTAATGATTCTTCATTATTGATTAACGATCCCGCATTGACTACATCGTTAAGCTACAGTAGAATGCTGTACTAAAATATTACTATATTTAAATCAGTTGTGAATAGTTAAGAGGACTTTTGGTGCCTAATATTATGTAGGTAAGTATTGTACAAAATATAAGTAAGATTTTTTGAACATAAGTCAGAGCTTTTGCTCAGGGAACCTAAGTATAATCAGTGATCGTTTTACTACAGTTGATGCTGAAGAGGTATTTGATTTATTCCAACCAAGCTAAAATAACCATGCGCGATGGCTGGACGTTCCTGCGGAGGGCTCCTAGCTTGGTTAGAACAAAACTCATTAATTAAAATGGGAATAATTATTATCAGCAAAAATAATAAAGTTATACTCAATCTCGCAAATTAAAGGAGATATAATCCACTAGAAGGATGTTGTTTGTTCTTTTACAGTATGGTAGCTTAACAATGTGGCAGCCATTTTCAATCTAGCAAATCACTTCTTTGACCTATTTGAGACATATTCAATAATCACCTCATTGAGTGAGATATTGAAAAAGTTAATTGTATTATTTAAAGGTTGAAAGTTTATAATTACCAATTGAAAAGTAAAATGCAAAAGGATCTAATAGCCACTCTTAAAATTTGTAAAAAGACACAAATAATAATTAGTAACAGCTATATTATATAAAGAATAAAAGTAGTATTGCAAGTATCCCAAAAATACTACCGTATTAAAGTATTTTAGTTCAAAGCATATAATTTTATTTGGTTTAAATCGGTGGGATCATAATTCTTAATCATTTTACTGTGGCTTGTTATAGGTGTCTTAGGCTTGTTTGCCAGACAAAAGAAAATTTTCATAATTTCTACTTGATTAATCTCACTGAAATATTTTATGTACTCGCATTACAGAACATTATTTGGCTAAGCCAATTTATATTTCTATATTAATATAATCATTCTTTTATACCATAGTAGAATTATTTATGTTCTGTACATAATTTGAGCATTATTTAAGCTGCAATGCCCTTGTTTAATTGTCTATATGGATATCTAGAACTGTTACTAATGTAAAGCTTATTCGTTTACAAATTTGATTCCTAGAATCGATATTATGTGTTTGACCCATTATACTGACGTAGATCAGCTTCTTAGTATTACTTTTACTGTAGTAGGTACGAGAGTAAATCAAATTATATAATATTAAGTAAATTATGCATATGTAACAATCAAATTATATTATAGAAAAAACACTACTATAATGATATAATACATATATGTAAAAACAAAAGACAAATTAATTTAAGATAATTCTAAGAAAACGTATTCATTCCAAAGCTATTATTATTTATTTTTTAAATGTATAAAGAAGTTTGTTGAAATGCTTACATAGTAGTTACAAGTTTGCTATTCTTCAATTATGTATTTCGTTTTTACATTATCAAAAAAAAAAAAAAAAAAAAAAATGTAAAAATTAAAGTTAAGTTATGTATATAAGGATAAATTATCTTGTATGAGAATGCTGTTCTTATTTTGTCATAATTACTTCTACTTCTCTTAATTGTCATTTTTATGTTAAAGCCAAAATAATGAAGTAAAATCAAAGGTAAACATGAAATGTCCGCTAGTTTTATATTAAACTATATGATAAAGCAAACATAATTATTGTAAATAAATAAAAAAAATGAATGTAATCTATTTTAAATGTAGAGAAAATTATAAATGTTATTGAATAAATTGTAATTATTATTGTTTTTAATATACATATTTATAATTGTATTAAAATTGTTTTTGAAATAATTGCAAAAATAAAAATGTTTGTTAAATAAAATTCATCTTTAATTGACCAAAATATTCATGCAAAATTTAAATTGATTGAATAAGGGCACAAAAATATTAAATTATAGCTGAAAATAACTTTTTTAATTATTAGTCAGCTATATCTTAAGTAAATAGAATTTTAATTTAAATCAAATTATAATTACTATTTACAAAGGGAGACAGACAGAGAAACGTTCCGTAGTATGAATACTACCAAAAACTTAAAAAAAAAAAAAAAAAATTGAAGTAAATAGAATTGTGGGATAAAAATAAACATTGCCAACTTAGCTCTAGAACAGTAGCCTACGTAGCCGCGACTTGTGCCGAAACTTTGTGTCACCCTACTCCTTTATTGTAGTTGTGATAGCTATCCATGTAATCTTCCATCAGTCAGTTTACCTTTAGAAACCACAGTATTAGGACCTCCGTCAACTCTCTTCTATTTGCACAATCATGTCGAAGAAAAGTCTGTACGTCGAATATACGTATCATTGCCGAAAACATCTTTTTAGTGTACGTTTTCAAAGCGTGCGCATCAGAAATAAAGGCATAACGTAATATACGTTTTCAATGCTTACATTATAAATAAGGCCTTATTTTTGTATACAAAACCAAAACGTATAGCCCAAAATTAAGTACAATTTAGTGATTTAACATTGCTGATTTTTGGTTTTTTATTTTACTATAGACATGATTATAAGTTATGAATGAGTACCTAATAGATATTTACTCGCAATTTTGTTTTAATTATAGTTTTTATTATTTAATTATGGTTTTATGTATAATTGTTTTTATACGGGTTCTCAATTGTTTGGTTGTGTTTTATAGCGTCAACAGGACGAAAACAAAAGGTTGAGTTGACGCATTCGATCAGTTGTGCCAGAACAAGAACGCTGTTAGAAAAACACACTTGGCCTCTTTTTTTTTACAATATGATAAATATGGCATCAGTGAAATTTAGCACTTCTTTAGACTGTTACTCCTCTCATAAAAAAGAGGGGAGTAACAATCTAAAGAAGGTGTACGGAATGTTCTTCTTTAGACTGTTACTCCCCTAAAAAAAAACAGAAGTGTGATATCACTTTGTCCCAAAGTACATTGGAGTAAACATATACCTTTGTCAAAATAGTTATTTAGTCAAAATAATTTTTATTCTAAAAAAACAGAGGCAGAGGGGAGTAACAATCTAAAGAAGTAACTAAATTCTTTCATTATTTGCAGTCACCAATTTTATAAACCACCACCAATGAAATATGTTTCACTAGAATGCAGTTCATGATCCAACTCTCTGAGCAATTTACTGAACAGTGGAAAGAAAAGCGATTATAAAATCCATACATTTCTAAAATAAAAGCTTAAAAGAAACAATAAGGAATTCTACTGAGACCCTTAAAGATAATCAAGATAATTCTAATTTCAATCAGTCAAATGAAGACCAACAATTTGGAAACAGGACCAATTGTTCTTTTTGTCCTTTACAACTTATATAAAATGACCATGTCGTGCTGCCAAAAATGCCAACAACCAATTTGTGGGTCACAACATGACAAAATCTTGCTTAAAATGCCTTAATGTAAATAAATAATAATATAATATATCTCTAGTACTGATCGAAATAATTTGTTACTAAATTATTTTAGTTCTCATATTGCAAAGTAAAAATATTAAGTAATTTATATGTGTCATTTTTTTTTTTTTTTTATATATATTGCTATTACCATTTATATACCTAAATGCCCTATAATTAGATTTTGACATTTTCATGTCTTCACTTTGGCACATTTGTTCCTGTTTTTTGTATTTTCTAATAAAAAATCTAAGTAAAAAAAAGGAAGAAAAAAATCTTAAATTTCCCCTCCCCCTCACCCTTTTATTTTTAAAAAAGGTAATTATTTATTCCATTACCATATTTTTTCTCCCCCCATAATAATTTCAGACTTTTAATAGTTAATAATCTATTATTAATGTCGATTTATTGGCATTATAATTGTGCGTACGTCGCTACGACATACCATTAGCAATTAGAGACATAATTGCTTGAATATGCTGGGTTACCGTTCTAGGCTTAAAAAAAAAAAAAAATCGGTCCTAGACGACTCGGACAAACTTTGTCATATACTAGTTCATAATTACTTAGCCCAGTGTTTTCCATTTGTTAGTTTTCGTATGTAATTTAATTATTAAAGTACATTTCATTAAAATTGATCATAAAAATAACTTCTCCTGGGCGGGGAATCGAACCCGGCTCTCTCGGTCCGCGTTTCTCTCAGCCTATTTCAAAGTCAAGCTATTTTTTCAGGAACTAGATTTTTTCCAGGAAAACGGCTTATATCGTTAGATTCGAATTTTAATGGACATTTTAGAATTTTTTAATCATATCACCGGAATCGTTTTCGATAAATAATTTGTCATTTCATAGTTTTTGGGGGCATCACCTCCAAATGTGGAACTAAAATTCATTTACCGATTTCGCCTCGGGGTATACCTAGTTTTTCTGAACATTTATGCCAAATTTTCGCGCCATCACAATACTTTCTCTTTATATGAGAAAGTAAAAAACAGTAACTACCAATTTTAAATATGTATGTGTAAAAACGACATGTTTCAGAATAAATACAGGAAAAACGCCCCAAAACCAAAATAAGTCACGCAGAGGAAAACGGTGTCAGACTTGGCCTAAACAAGCCATACAAGAGGTTTGGAAAAAGTATGTATTAGTACATTACGCGTCGAGTGCGGAAAGTAGCATTTTGCATGCGTGTGTGGAGTTTGCACCCGAGCGACAGCAAGGGTAGTAAAACCACACGAGAAATGTAAAATGTCGTTTTCGCACGAGTTGTGTACCGTACTTTATCTACGATTGTTAGATTTAAATAATAAATACAGAAAAAAATAAACTTGCTGTATGTAAGTTCGTATCTCTCTCTTGATAAAGATGGCATTAATTCTTGAGTTGTATTTTTTGCCGTATTAATTATTTCTGGAGGATTAATATTCTCCACATTTTCGTCAAAGTCACTTGATTCACTCACTGTTTTTCACTAAAAACTCGATATAAACAGTTACTTTAATAAAAGATCAGCAAATTAGTTTTGTTAAATGTAAAAAAACTCACTAATCGTACGTAAAGCTGAAGAATTCCTCTTCTTTACCGCCCTAGGGTGGTAAAGAAGAGGAATTATTCAGAACTATGAGACGCGCATGCGCAATGAGCACAAGTACGTAAAGAATCACTTTCTACGCATCTAAACAGAGATACGATGTTTATATTTCGTATCAATCGTAGATAAAATTATTTTTTTTGCCGATGGGCACTCTGACTTAGAAATATAGCATAAATAGCAGTCAGAAGAATAATACCCCGAGGAGAAATCGAGAAATAAAAATTTTCTCGAACATTTGGGAATGTTACCCTCCAAAAATTATCAAATGTATTAGGTACATTTAGATACAAACCTAACCATAAGTTGCTACAACAAACAAATGATATTTTTTGTGGAAATATCTATAGTTGCAAAGTACTCTGCTGAAAAAGAATTATTTTTATGGTAAATTTTAATGAAATGCTTAATAATAAATAATATTAACCAGGAAAACCCAAAACAAATGGAAAACTATAATTATGTACTCGAATATGATAAATTTTAATTAAGAGTTGTGTCGGACAAATTCCTTTATATTGAAGCCTTGAGTAGTAATTTGAATCTCTTTAATCCTAGCAATATTCAATATCCTAATAAAAGACTACTCTCTCTGATTAGCCCTCTTTAATGATTAAAGAGTTATTTGGGTAATGAAAAGCATGTTCTTTTTGAGCTTTGCTATGATTAAAAATCTATCTAATTAATTGCGTAGTTGTACAAAATAAATTTTCATAATTTATTACTTAAGTTACGTTAAGAAATTAAAGTCCCGTTCGTCTGTTGAGTGGGGGATCAAGCATACCAGTTAAAAGATGAGGGTGATATTAATTGAGTAAATAATTCTATGATATTGCTAACATTTAACGTTTAACAATAGGCTAATAAATAATTGTTAAAATGTTGTAATGGTGTAATTCGTTGTGTAATATAATGTGAAATGTGTTTCAAAATTCCCTTCTCCAAATTTTTGTTTTTAAAATTATTTTTAATTGAACTAATTAGAATCAGAATAAACAAATCGCAAATCTCCCTAAAAAAAACAGCACACAAATGGATTAGTTTTCTATTGGCTGTTTCAAACAACCAACTATTTTTTTTTCTTTTTTAATAAAGTTTACTTGATTTCTATTTAAAGTGTATTGATCCTGTTGTTAAACTCATATGATTCGTCATATCACAGCTAAGTCAATTAGTTTTAATCGCTTAATCCTACAATATAATAGACGATTGATCACATGAGTTCAAAATATGTAATCCCACTGGGACTTAAAAGGACCTGTTTCGACCTCCAATTTCTTAATCAAGTATCATTAAATATTAATAGAAGGCCATGTGCGAGGTGCTTTCGACAAACCTTCCAATTTTTTATAAAATCGGATTAGTACTTGTAATAATATATAGGTATAAATAAATATATGTTGCTTCCGAGCTTACCGAAGGTAATGGAAGCTATGTGATCGTTCTGAAGAATGAAAAATTTTTAGGTATCTGATTTTACAAATTCCAAGACAGAAATCCGTTTCACACATCAGGGAACATTTTTGGTTCCGTATCTGTCTGTCGGTCTATCGCTCTATTTTTGCGATCCAACATAATCTTAAAAACTACACGTCCGATTTTAGTAAAATTTGGATAGTAGGTCTTGATTAGCCTTTGTTGGTCCCATATAAGTTTCAACCTTCTGCACCTATTTGTTTCTCTTCCACATACGCACAAACATACATTTATTTTCACCTATAGCTTCAAAAGTACGTATCCGATTTGTATGAAACTTTTATAGTCTATCGAAAGTAACCCGCAGATAGCACAAGATTAATTTGAACCGTCTGCGCTCTCTAACTTTTGCTAAATTGATACTTTAATGCATGTAGAAAATAAAAAATACTCTGCCAATTAGTGTGGCACATAGCTTCCTCGCTCTAGTACGCAAAGAAAAGATCAGTTTAAGAAATAAAAATACCTCGATAAAAATAATCAAAAAGTAAGAACGACACGGCACTGTTCCAGTAAATATTTAATAACGTTGCTTCTGGTGGGCATTAATTTAACTAAAAACCTAATAACAAAAAAATTATTTAAACCCTTTACCCTACAACAAAATTATTAATCGGTACAAAGGGCGTGTACATAATTTTTAAAAGATAAACAAATAAAATAGCTTTAATGTACCTATCAAGGCCTTTAAAATGATATACGACACAATATAAAAAACCAAAAAAAGTGGTCACGTTACACGGCACACGGGAAAAATTACTCTCATGTTCTCAGCAAATAGTATAACTACTGAAATTTAATATTTCCAAAGCCATTCAAAAACCAAAAGGAAAAAATAAAACCAAAGAAATATCAAAATTATCACCATCTAAGTTACAACCGATGATGATACGACAAAAAGTCATAGGACCAAAGTTGTACAACTTTTAAAATCAGTTACCGCTGGTGCTTGCTATCCGTTTTCTAATACACTTACCGCGTTTAGCCGCAATAAGTCCCCAATACAGCTTAAAAATCAAGTCGGCCATTTTATTTTTTTAAGGGGGGAAGGAGGGGGAAAATTCAACTTTGTATAATTATTTTGGTTCACAATATGGACGTTCGCACCGAATAACGCAAATCGCAAGTCTCTAGTTCTTCAGGAAGTGGGTAAACAATAATGTCAGTCAGTGAGTCAGTTAGCCATGCGGCTTTATAGTATATGGACATTAATTTATCACGCTTTAAAGTGCGCAGACGGTTAAAATTAGGCAGCTATCTGCAGGCTATTTTCTGCAGCAATCTGCAGGCTATTTTCGACCAACCATAAAAATCAGATGATTACTTTTAAAGATGTAGCTGTAAATAAATGTATGTTTGTGACCATGTGGAAGATAAACAAATAAGCGCAGATGGTTAAAACTTATATGGGACCAACAATGGGCTATGTATGACCTACCACCCGAATTTCATTAAAATTGGACGTGTTGTTTTTAAGATATGTTGGTTCGTAAAAATCGAACGACAGACCGACAGACAGATACGGGACCAAAAATGTTCCCTGATGTCTGAAACGGATTTCTGTCTTTGAATTTTTAAAATCGGGGATATAATATTTTTTCGTTCTTCAGAACGATCACATAGCTTCCGTTACCTTCGGTAAGCTCGGAAGCAAAAATTGAAAGATTAAAAATACGGGGGAAACAATTAAACAAAATAAACAATAATGGCTTGTAAAAGCATTAAATCAACAAAGTACGTGATTGGATGCGAGAAAGCTATGTGCCACATCAATTGACATTTTCTATTTCTTCATAGTCTATTTTTGGGCATGTTGAAAATGAAACAAAAAGGGAGTAGATGGTTGAAACTTATATGGGACCAACAATGGGCTACTTATGACTTACTATACAAATATCATTAAAATTAGACGAGTAGTTTTTAATATATGTTGGTTCGCAAAAATTGATCGACAAACCGATAGACCTTACATGGCTTTCATGTTATAGATATGAAATTTAAAGTAGAAGAATGTAGATTTCAGACCCCGCAAACCCCATATCTCTACCTATTACAGATGCTGAGCTATAAGTGTTCAAAAAAGTGCGTTTTTTTTGGCCCACCAAAATAAATAAGTATTAATAAATGTATGTATATGAAAGAGAAGCAAATTGGCGCAGAAAGTTTAAACTTATATGGGACCAACAATGGGCTAATTATGACCTACTATACAATTTCCATTAAAATCGGACGTTTAGTTTTTAAGATATGTTGGTTCGCAAATATTGACAGACCGACAGACAGACCGTAACCAAAAATGTTCCCTAATTTCTGAAACGGATTTCTGTCTTGGAATTTTTGAAATTGGAGACATAAAATATTTTCGTTTTTCAGAATGATCACAATGTAATAATGTAGCTTATTTTTAAGACAACCCTCTTATATATATATTCTCGAATAGTAATAAATAACTAATAGCATAAATCACTCCATTTATTTATTTTTATTTATTTTTTTTTTTTTTTTTTATGGCAGTTTGTAAACCCATGTAATTAAAAAATATACATTTAGTCCGGTCGCCAAATGAGAAAACAGGCTTGGACCTTGAAATAGGGTACAACTAATATTTTATGATTGATTCTAGTACTATTTCCATTCTATTCCATTTCCGGACTAATTAGCAACACACACTTCATAGTAAAGCATGGGTATCCAGCAATATTATCACATTGACGAAGTATTTTGACAATAAAATATTTATCAATGTATTCAATTATTTATGCAATAAGTAAAGTTAAATTTAAGTATGTAAGTACAACCATGCAATCCTGCATAATTATCAGCTCCTATAAAAGTATTAGGTCCTATACAAGTATCAGCTTTTATAAAATTACCTGGCATATATGTGAGACCGGCTAGTAACTTATAATTTCGGGAGCTAGCGTAGCCGTGTGAGTTAAACCACGTCTGCTCGGCCATCACTAAATCTCGAGTGGAACGAGACGGGGTTCGATTCCTCGCCGTGACACTCTGATTTATATGGCTCACTATTGACCACATCATACTCGCTTCGGCGGTACAAATGTACATATGTATGATGTGTGAAGTGGCTGGAACTCTCTACCGCGGGGCGTAAAAAGGGCCTGAATGATGGCCTAATTGCAAGGTTCGAACAAGTGGTTCGTCCTACCCGTCCTAGTAGAAAGTACTAGACTACTACTACTACTACTTATAATTTCAAACCAAATATATTTGCCTTACATTTAGTAAAAGGCTTCATTCATAAATAGATCGTTAGATACAAACTTCTGACAAGACGTCTCCTAACATCTTGAATTACGGGTTACGCAATTTCAGAAATCACTCCACCGTTCTATAAATCGTCACATAATGTGACACTTGTGATTTCAAAATCAACAATATAATTAATAATTTAAAAATATTTAGTCTATTTCTAAAAGATGGTTCGATGTCTGGCAAAACTTTGCGGTATGCGTCAATCAGTGACACTCAAGTGAATAATTTAAGTTATGCAAATTCAATAAACACCCTATGGCTGATATAAATAGAAATAATTTATCAGATAATTTGGCAATGGTTTAAGAAGTATCGCCTGAGAGATGAAGAGTTAATTTTCGATCTAATTCTAGCCTCAAATAATTGTTAAATCCTTACACGTAATGAAACATTTTATTAGATTTTGAAGTACTTTTGAAGGACGACTACCGCTACAAAATAAAAATATATCATCTATAAATGGATAAACTAAGTGATGCGGGGCATAAAGTACGTAAAATTGTGCTTTTATATCGGCCATGTTTGTTTTTCATATTGCGCTACCTGAAAATATATACAAGATATATATATTAAATATATACTAATATATTTCAGGGGAAAATTTATATAATCCTAGTCTAAAAAGAAATAGCTATACAGTTGCCACAATGCTGAGATGCACCTATGCCTTCAGCATTGTGGTAAATTTTCCACCAGTTATCAGTAAATAAACACTCAAACTTTCCAAGTCCCGTCTCTAAAATGGAGAACGAACTACGCACGTTCAAATAGTCATACCCCATACCCTTAACAGTTGTTTCGCTTGTTTGACTTAACGCTGTGCCCTTATATACTCTCTTAGTTATTTAATTATAACTATGTAATACAATAATAGTTTTCCTACTGTTCAAGACCTTTAAAACAATGTATAACAAGTCATGCTGTATTCAAACAGACTAAATTTGGGAATGTTTTACTCAAAATCATCAGAACCGTTTTTTAGATTTTTTTTCCCACGATTTATCAGAGATCATAGGGATTAGCGCCACTAAATTTAGAGGTAAAATTCTTTTACCTAAGGATATATATTTTCTCAACATGTATGCTAAAAGTAATCGAAATCTCAATACTTATTTTCTATATTTGCTACGTAGATTAGATAATACAAAAAAAAACATTCAAAATAATTAATACCATTGTAAGATTTAAAAATTTTGTAATTGTGATAATTTGTACAATATTCTGATTTAGTTCCACGTGTTATTATAATTAATCCAATTAATAACCTTGAATACAAATATGTATAGAGGTTGTATAACTATACTACACTCTTAGACTCGAAGATAAAAGATGATAACCTAATTAAATTACCCACAGTTCAGGACAGATACATCAAAATTAAGCTCTATGTATGTGAAAGGCCCTGCAACTCTAAGCATTGATTACTAGGTCCAAGAATTGAAACAATTATTACATTTAATATTGCCATAACAAAATAAATGTGATAGGTAGTAAAAATATAATTTTTGAAGCAGATTTTTGGGAAAAATTATAATAGCAAACAAAGCTGTTGACAATATAGAATTTTATGAGAAATCACTTAAGTTACAAGTCCATGAGTTGTAAAATTTATCAGTATTTATAATGACAACATAATTCTTTTTGAGAGCTTGTAAATCCGTTAAAAATCTCTTCTAAGAGCTCTGTTTTTAATTTATATTGATATTAATAGGTTATAAATCCATACTGATGATGTTAAGATGACAATATTGGATAAAACCTTTAATTGATTGCGGCATTGTAGAGTGCTGGAGTTTGAAGTATTTGGATTAACTAGTATCCCATATCTTAGATCTAGAGTAATTTTGCATTATATAAATATGAGGTACTGACGACTCAATTGTTATATTCGAGTTTGTTTTTACTTCTGTTTTAATGTTTTAAGAACACAAAATGAAACAGATTATCGTGCTTGTGTCGTTATTTTATTTGGTGAGTTCAGCCAGTGTGAGATCAACAAAGAAGAATGAAAATACTTGCAATTTGGACTCGAAGTTGATTGAAGAGATTGCTGGCTACAAACCTACAGTGGATAAAATAATTCAAGCCTTAACCCAAGGTGAGCACAAAGGTAAAACTTATCAATCTTTGGCCGATTTTGTCGATACATTCGGAAATAGGATTTCAGGTACTCAGAATTTAGAAAATGCAATAGATTACATGCTTAATAAATCTGTTGCAAATAAATTAGATAATGTCCATGGCGAGCCGGTTACCGTACCTCATTGGGTTAGAGGTCACGAAGAAGCTAAAATGTTAGTTCCATTCGTTAAACCTCTTAATATGTTAGGGTTAGGAGGAAGTATTGCCACACCACCTGAAGGCATCACAGCTGAAGCAATTGTAGTTAAGGATTTCGACGAACTTAAAAAAGTTGGGAATAAAGCTAAGGGAAAAATAGTCGTTTACAACGAGAAGTGGGTGAATTACGGTGTTACTGTTCAGTATCGTACTGACGGCGCAGTCGAAGCTGCTAAAGTTGGTGCAGTCGCTTCATTAATTAGATCCGTTACACCATTCTCTATAAACAGCCCACACACTGGGATGCAATCCTACAATGATAATGTTACTAAAATTCCCACAGCATGCATAACAATTGAAGATGCTACAATGCTTCAAAGAATGCAAGACCGAGGACAACCGATTAAGATCTATCTGAAGATGGAGGCAAAGAACGAAGCTCCGGTCGTGTCAAGGAACACAGTTGTGGAAGTGCAAGGTAAATCTGAACCCGATAATGTCGTACTTCTTTCAGGACATTTAGATAGCTGGGATGTCGGAACAGGTGCTATGGATGATGGTGGTGGTGCCTTTATCTCGTGGTACTCCACTGTTGTAATTAAGAGTCTAGGTCTCGAGCCAAAAAGGACAATTAGAACTGTAATGTGGACGGGAGAAGAAGAAGGACTCATAGGTGCTAGTGAATATCGATCAGCCCATGCAGATCAAAAAGATAAATTTTCTCTTCTCATGGAATCCGATATAGGAACGTTCACACCTCAAGGCATCACGTTTGGAGGAGTTAAAAATCCTCAGACTGGGTGTATCATTCAAGAAATTCTTAAACTTTTCGCCGGACTAAACGCAACCCAGTACGAACCTTCAGATGACATCGGATCAGACATCATGGTATGGTACGGTGACGGAATCCCTCTAGCCAGTCTAAAAAATGCTGATGAAAAGTACTTCTGGTTCCATCATTCTAACGGCGACTCGTTATCAGTAGAAGATTCCGATATATTGGACAAGTGTACCGCCGTTTGGGCTTCAACAGCCTTTGTTGTTGCTGATCTATCGATTAATTTGCCTCGCTAGTAATTATTTTATACCTATGAAGGGGATTATATGAGAAAATAATTGCATTATTTAATTTAAATCTCCTTCGAAAAACCAAAAATATCTTATATAATATGTAATATATGTATATATTTTTAAATATACTGTTTTTTTTTTACATATCTTAATGATTTTTTATTTACTTATTTTCTCGTAAACTGTAACTAAATAGTCTTACGTATTACCGTAAACATGAAATGTTATCCTTAAGTATAATACAAATTATTCTCGTATTGGAAGACATTTTAATTTCTGAATATTTATATTCTAATTAATTTCATACGTTATGTGTTAGGTAATTGTTCTATTGCACTTTTGCCTATTAGAAGTAATAATATCTAAGCAGCCTTAATATATAAAATCTTATTTTTAGGCCATACTAACGAATTATTTAAAAATTTGAATATTTTATCTATAATTAAGTTTTCATTACAACTGCAATTAGTTGTTTTATTCTATTCATAATATTGATTAAAGTGTTTGAACTGAAACTTACAATTGAAAATTAAATTTTAAACGTTATATTGAACTAATGTATGTTTTGCTACCTCGTATACTTAAATTTTTGATAGTTGTTATATTAATGATATAATCTATCTGGATGTCCTACGTAAGGTCCATTGCGATTACGATTTCAGATTTTCATAAAATATGGTAATAAAATTTAATAGCAAGGAATGTTTCTTGTTGTAATCTATTGTACAAGTACATCTAAATTATAAAAAGAAATTAAATTAAATCTAAACTATAAAGAGAAATTGTGTGTTTTGTTGCAAACAGTAAAATATATGTGTCGATTTAACATACAGTCAATTAGATAGATCAATATGGATACAATGTAAATTGAAATCTAAAGGTTCCTACATATTATTAATGATTTACCGCAATACACTTAACCATTGCGTAAAAGTAATTTATTCCAGAGCAAGGCGAATCACACGACAACATTTGAATTCTAAGCCAAAGTCGACCTTAAAGCAATCATGCAATAAGGAAGGTATAAGGTAGGATCCTAAATGAAAATAAATAATTTTTGTATCTATAAGCTTCTAGTATCTTACCTCCATAAGCATTAAGTAGATACAAGCATTAAGTAGATGCAAGTCTTATTTTTCTATTAAAAAAGAAAAGAGAATTCAGCCCAAAATCAAACTTATATCCTATAAGCTTATTCTTACCCCACATTTCTTATTCGGCAAAACTTATACAATTTTCCTCGTCCTATTCATATGAATTTGGATTTTCTTCGAATGCAGCATAAAAAAAATTATTTTTGATAAACGAAGCCACTTTTTGTCGTACCTTTTCAATCCTATTTTGTTTTGTAGATTAATTTCTTGTCTGAAATTGGCCTTTTTTAGGGTTTTATTTCTTTTTATAAAATTATATTAAATATAATAAATAAACATCAAAACTTCTGCTCTTTTTAGAAACTGCTATATTTCGCCATTACTTTATGGCTTCTTCAAGCTTGTAAATTCCCTGTGAACATTAGTCTTCTTTTGTTAAAAAACATAGTTTTATGAGCTGTAAATTTTTTTACACTTCGTCAATTTACAAATGAATCAAGGGGAAAAAAACCTTTCTGAATCCTCCCTGTTTGGAATCCAGGGAGAGACTATTTTTTTTTTTTTTTTATAAATATTCTTAACAATATAAATATTATATAAAGTATTATAATTGCACAAAAATTCGATTTTGGTACCTAAAAGGAGTTACAGGTTTTAATAGAGGTTTAAATATATCTCCGTGGTCTCTCGGGACCTAAAATACAATCCAATTTCGATTAAATATCCATTTTTCTTATCATACAAAGGCAAATCGCGAATTTTAGCTATACTTTTTTGGGCCGTCTCCAATAACACTAAAACATAATGTACTTACTTTCTTAAAATGGGGTCCGACGATAAGATTGAAATGTATAAATTGTTGTTAATATAAATAAATATTAAACCAAATCCGGGGCTATGTAACTCGGCCCCCATATTTAAAATTTTTGTACAAGTCCCCCCCTCCAATTAAGCTGCCGTACATCAAATCGGCTGCCACTGTCCTCTGGATAAACAATGAAATATTTTCCCACCCTGAACTTAAATAGAATTTCGCATCCAACTCGGCTCCCGTTTTGCAAACTATGATGCATTATAGACTAAAGACTATAGATATACATTGATACTTTATCATATTATAAAGAGAAAGTATTGTAATAGCCCGAAAATTCGATTTTGATATATTGATGGATTTACACGTTTTGAGGTCCCCTGAGACCAAAAGAGTGGCTTTTAGAAAATTTAAGTAAAAAATTTTAGCTCCAAATTTGGGGGCGATACCCCCTAAAAACTATGAAAAAACATGAAAACAAAGTATAACACAATTATTTAGGAGAGTGAACGTTTTAAATTTAAAAATTGGTCCGATAAAACTAAGGCAAGCTTTCATACATTTTTTATTGTGACAATTTTCAATTCTTTTGTACGTATCTCTTTTACCTCTAAAAATAATTTTTTCTCAGTACAGAGAAAAAATTATTGTATTATTTTATTATTTTATTGTATAAAAATAAACTAGATTTATAATTCTAGGCTTTATCGAACCGTCTTTGTTTATTTCAATTAAAATCGTCCGCATTGTATTCTAAAATTAAAATAAAATCTTAGTGCGTAGGCTTGTGCGGTTGATGTCATCATGGATTACTAGGTTTTCCGGAGGTGACCACGTCATGTTGATTGAATTTTCTAACGTTTTGCTTCCTATATTGAAGGCATCTTCAGGGATACACATGTTAAGGTATGAGAGTATCAACGTGACACGGTCACCACTGGAAGATCTAAAAATCCAAATATTATACCTGGTGGACCAAAAAAAAAACCGCACTTTTTTGAACACTTATAGCTCAGCTTCTGTAGTAGATAGAGATATGGGGTATGCGGGGTCCGAAAACTACATCTTCCACTTTAAATTTCATATCTATAACTTTAAAAACGATTGGGTGAAAGCCACGCAATGTCGGTTTTAAATAGGGTCTTAAAGAAAGTCGTTGTCCGGGTAGTGATCTTGTCTGGTATTATAGTTTTGATAGAATAAATTACCATATGGTGGATGGGGGGGGGGGGGGGGGTTCTTTGTAGGTAAGTGGGAGGAGTACCTCAGTGTTATAATTTGTTATAACTTATAACAAACATTGAAGATGGGTTAAGCACAATTTTGCCTGAAATTAAATATCAAATGCTAAATTAAACGTTTATGCAAGATGTTACCCCGTCCCATCGCTCCTTGCAAACAATTCAATACACTTGCAAGATAATTATCCAGACGTCCAGACTTCAGGCAACATTGTGCTTAACACGTCCTCAATGTTTGTTATAACACTGAGGGACTCCTCCCACTTACCTACAAAGATCCCCCCCCCCCTTCACTATATGGTAATTTATTCTATCAAAAGTATAATACCAGACAAGATTACTACCCGGACAACGACTTTTTTCTTTCAAAAGAATGTAGTTTTCGGACCCCGCAAACCTCATATCTCTATCTACTACAGAAGCTGAGCTATTAGTGTTTTTTTGGCCCACCCTGTATTTTTGGGTTTTTGGGGAAAACTTCGAGATTAGAACAGAAATGCACTTCTAAATTTAGTATCGGCCTTGGGTAGGCCTCAACTGAAATATGAGTGTATGTTTATTTAATTGTATTCGGTTTTGCAGTTTAGGTCTCACATATGCGTATTTATGCGCAATCTCAAAACCTTCGGTCCAAAGAAATTATTGTAATTAATACTTCAAAAAATATTCTGTCAATTAGTGTGGCACATAGCTTCATCGCGTTCTATTTTGTAAACTTCAATGATTTTATACTATAATTGTCAAAATCATTTAATTTTCCCCAGTTTTTTAAAACTGTCAAAATTGTTTTGATTTTTACTTCCATGAAAATGGAAGTATGGTGATACCCTCCAAAACGTGATTCCGAGATCTCTGTGAAGGAGGGGTCTTACGGACCCGGGGGTATCATTGAAATCCGTTTCATATACATGTATGTCTGTGCGTACGTATGTATGTACGTACGTACGTACGTACGTACGTTCGTTCGGAACTTAAAACCTTTATAACATCGCTTCAAGACATCGTATTGAGATGCGGTTTTCGGCATTTTTTAGAACTTTGGACGGAAAAACTGATGGCGCAAACCCGAACATCGTAGCTTACGACGTTTCGGAGCTACAGTCACTTAAGCACGAAATCGGTCTGTCGACGATAACTTTAATAGGCTTTATTTGATTTCAATTTCCTTTGGGGTATATATGTGTCCTATATGGTAGATTGTACCTATACTTTTTGAGCAAAATCGGACAAGCGGTTTGGGAGATATTGGTATTTTAGTGTTTTTTTAAAGGTTTTTTCGGAACCAAATTGCGGCTAAACTGAAAGTCGTATCGAAAAGCAGATAACACCAGTTTAACCAATTTTAAATAGTCTACAACTTTTGTCATATGACATTTGTCGTAGGACCATCCCTTCTACCTTAAATAGTCATTTTTGTTAAATTTTCGACTTTGAGCTCTTATATTATTCGAAATAATTGACCGATTTATTTCGGAACCAAATTGCGGCTAAACTGTAAGTCGTATCGAAAAGCGGATAACACCAGCGGTAACTGATTTTAAAAGATCTACAACTTTGGTCCTATGACTTTTTGTCGTAGGACCATCCCTTCTACCTTAAATAGAGACATGTTTTTCAGTTTTTTGTTAAATTTTCGACTTTGAGCTCTAATATCGTGTGCAATAATTTACCGATTTAATTTCTGAACCTTGGCCGTTTTTTGAAATCCCGGATAGTATTGCAAAACTATAATCGATATTAGCTGTTTGTACGATGTAGTTTACACTGAGTTCTCTCTTGCTCACGTATTGACACCACAACATTTCATGGAAGTCATGTGTGGGATTTCCACACCGGTACTTTACATTAATTAAAGTATCAATTATGCAAAATTTAAGAAGCGCAGACGGTTGAATTAATCTGAGACTACTTCTATTCTACTAATATTCCAAGAACAAATCCTAATTTCATACAAATCAGATAAGTACTTTTGAAGCTAATAAATAATAAAGGTAAATAATGTATAGTAAAGGTGTAAATAAATGTATGTTTGTGTGCATGTGGAAGAGAAACCAATAAGCGCAGAAGGTTGAAACTTATATAGGACCAACTACGAACTAGTTATGATCTACCATCCAAATTTAAAAAAAAAAAAAAATCAGACGGATAGTTTTTAAGATAATATGTTTGTTCGCAAAAATTAAGCGACAGACCAACAGACAGGCACGGAAGCAAAAATTTTGATGTCTAAAACAGATTTTTGTCTTGGAATTTTTCAAATCAGAGCATAAAAAAATGTCGTTCTTCGGAGCGATCAAATAGCTTCCGTTTCCTTCGGTAAGCTCGGAAGCAATACAGTCATGGTTCAAATAAGATGGATTATTATAGGCCACGGGGTTCCAAAATCAGGGATGCCGAGAGGCGCCTCTGACCTCTATTAAAACCCCAAATCCATTTGAATTTTTAAAAATAAAATTATCAAAATTGAAACATAATTTAATAACTGTCATTTAAACTTGGTTGATACTTTAATATTAATGCCTCTCCAATGATCTTGTGACAACGCAAGACTTCATGGCACTTTTATAGAAAAGGGCCCCCCACTTTTTTTTAATCTAATATACCTTCTGACAACCGAATACACACTTTTTTTTATGCAAAAGTGTGATATTCCTTTGTCCCAAAGCATATTGGACTGAATATCCCTTTGTCTTAATAGATAGTTAGACTAAGGGATATAAACTCTTCTGTATAAAAAACAAAAAGGGGGGCCCTTTTCTATAAGAGTACCGACTTCATTTTAACATTATTTCAAACCTAGTTTTTGCTATAAGTATTTGTATTTAAACTTTCTCTAATAAAGAGAAAGTATTGCAATGGCGGGAAAATTAGATGGATTGGATGGCGAACATTTTGATGGATGTACACGTCATGAGTTCCCCTGAGTAAAAATAAAATGTCTGTATGACGCGTGAAGCCTGAACTACTAGGTCGATTTTGACTAAATTAGCATACATGCTCAGAAAAATCATCGAAAATTCGAAAACTAATAATGGAAAACACTGGGCAAAGCAATTATGAACTCGAATATGAGAAAGTTAGTCTGAGTTGATTCGGACCGAGTTTTTCCCCCATTGTATTGGTTTTATCAATTCTTCCAACTCTCTTATTCGAATTCAATTACATTCACATAAGATGTTGAATCTTTTCACAGAGTACCTATCGCTCCTAACGACTTGGTTCTCAATTAGTTTACGAACTAGCTCAGATGACCAAACCGAGAAAAAGTTTACCTGGATCCAAGATCCAATTTCGTGCTCGAGCTCCACAAGAATTCACTTTTAAAAAAAAAGAAAATTTAATCAAGCTGATAGGTAATTGACGTTATCTATTCGAGGAACAACAGCCTGAAAACCAAATTAGCTTGTTAGGATTTAAAGGACTTTTGGATTTCAGTAAAAAATCTATCCAATTTGAAGTGCAAAAGCAGTAAGGTCCCCATTACATTCGCAACTTCATATCTGTGCTATGCTGGATTTCCAGCGGTTGCTATTAGAAAGAGCAAATATCGTTTAAAAATCAAATGAGAGTAAAGAGTGAAGGCAATAGGCTCACACGTCGCACTAAACACACAAATGCACCTTAAGAGCATGTGAAAGGTTTTTGTCATTTTATTTTTATTTTCATCTATGTTTTCTAATCAATTAAAATTGGGTTTCAACGCTATTTCTTGTAATACGTCTTTATTGAGAATGACAATTAAATTAGTTTATAAAATAAATCAACAATAAATAATGTCAGGGTATGACATGGTTGCCATGTATACCAACAGTTTTCTAATCAATTAAAATTAAAGTACTTGAACGTGAATTTTAAATAGAAGTTAAACTAATTTCTTACCAGTTATATGATTTCTTCATCATAGTTGTTCAAATATGTAATATAGTTACCAGAAATAGATATTAAATGACTCGAGTGCCGTAGGAAAATTATAATTTTAAGGGTGCTACGACATAAAATAGTTTGGGAACCTCTGTTACATGCAATAGCCCTCCAAGGAAGGCTTAGGCCAGCCAAAGGGCTTACACAACTATATAATATTGTGTAATGAACATAGATTTAGCGTGTCGCTCCATCAGCTAAATAAACTGTCAGTAGCAAGGGTAGGGCTCCTTACCAGAGTCAGGAATCGAACCCGAAACCTCCTGCGAGACAAGCGCATGAGAGTGATGGTACTAATGAGCTACCTCGAATAGAATGGGTTAATAAAAATTAATCTCTACTACTAATAGGATAATCGTTCTTTACACTTAAGAATTACCTAATTTTCTAATAGCTATAGTTGATCCTAAAATATTCTTGTGTAATACCAAATGCAAAACGCGTCGAGGGTCTTCATTCTTCATCCAGACGTTAACCCTACCTATTTTCTTTACCTTAAGAATATTTACTGTCGAGCGAAGTGAGACAGTAAAATAATGCTAAGGTAAAGAAAATACACTTTACAGTCGTGTAGCATATATGCCATTTTCTCCGAGGTAGCAGACAATGAAAAAACATTAAATTTATTAATCAATATAATTATAATTATAGCAAATATTAGTACATACTTAAGATTTTGAGAAAAAGAAACCTTAAATAGGTTACACTATAAAAAAGATAAATAAAGCGCATTTACATCTAGTGGATTTTAATCGTACTAAGAAGCATTTCTACAAAGATTGCAGCGCTAAAATTTTGATAACTACCCGTAGGACGTAAAACATTTGTTCTTTACAATTTAGGAGTAATGAAAAGATTTTTTAAGTCCACGTAATGAAAAAATGGTTTTTAGCTGTTTTCCAGGCTCTAAAGTCATTATTTCACAGCCTACCACGGAAAAAAATCATCGTTTATCCGATTCGTTAAAAATCATAATTAAATTGCAGATGATTAACAAATGGTCGCTTGACTACACAGTTTTGGAGAACAACTCAGGAGGAAGAATGAAGCATAAAAAATGGAGGAAGAATAAATTATAAAAAATATATAATACTACATAGTAACATATAAAAATACATTGTAACAATTTTTTTTATTATTTCCGAATTTATTGTTTTTGGATATTTGAGGAAAAATGTGGTATTGTGAGTACGACGACACGTCAAGAATTAATATCAAACAAATAAAAATCAATATTGAGGCCTATTAATGATATTGAAAAATAATATAATATTGAAACCCATGCAAAATATGTATTATTAAAACAGCAAAACGCGTATAAAGCAGAAATCATTTAACATTAATTGTATATTATATGCACTTGTATAAAATCTCAAACAACGTAGAAAAATCAGTCAAAACGAATTTTATTCAACCATTCTTTGTTCTTTTGTATTCGTTCGACTGAATCTTTCTGCGCAATTAACAGCTGAACTAGATTTTTCTGATATAAAGCACTTTAAATGGTTTCATTAATATTTAACTGGGATGGTGCACCATGTTATAAATTGTTATAATATAAATAGTTCGGACTGTTTTTAAAAGAAGAAACAATTATTATTTATGCTTTTTACATTCTTGTAGAAAGTATTGATATAAAAAAGCTGATCTGTGTAAATCTCGGAGCCTTAACTACCAAATCGATTTAGGTTTTATTTGGCACATATATTGAGAAAAAAATCATGTAGTTATCAGTAAAGTCGTCGTAAAAATGGGGGCAATACCTTGCATCAAATATGGTAGTTTTGATTTTTTAGTATGTTGTATATGACGGATGGCTAATAATAAAATTAAGTTCCACAATGATCCGAAAGTCTACCGAGGTCGAAAACTTAGATTTATTATATTAGCCATCCGTCATACCTCTACCATTTTACCAGATTAATAACCTAGGCAGAATAGTACATTACGCGACTAGTGCGGAAAGTACATTATGCATGCGAGTGTGGAGTTTGCACCCGAGTGACAGCGAAGGTGGTATATCCACACGAGCAAAGCAAAATAAAGTTTTCGCACGAGTTGCGTACCGTACTTTATCTACGATTGTTGGATAACAAATTCAGAAAAAAAAAAATTAAAAAGCTTTCAGTATATGAAAGTTCGTATTTATCTTTTGATAAAGATGATATTAATTCATTAGTTGTATTTTGTGCCGAATTACTAATTTAATTATTTCGGGTGCGTATTATTCTCGTCATTTTCGTCATAATCACTTAAATCAATAATTGTTTTTCACTAAAAACTCGATATAAACTGTTACTTTAAATAAACAAACAACAAATTAGTTTTGTTAAATGTAAACAAACTCGCTAATCGTGCGTTAAGGTGAAGAATTCTTCTTTTTTACTGCACTTGGGTGGAAAGAAGAGGAATTATGAAACGGGCATGCGCAATGAATACAAGTACGTAAAGAATCACTGTCTACGCATCGAAACAGAGATACAATGTTAATATTTCGTATCAATCGTAGATAAAAAAAACTTTTTAACTGTGTTAATATGACACTACTTCACACAAATTTTAAACACATATGTTTTTATAGTAATTAATAATCGAATAACCTATCACAACAGTTATTAAAAACTACTCGTAATAAAGAACGACGTCTCTCTATTAGAGTTATTTTACTATACATATAAAGTTATTGAAAATAAAAATAAACAATTGTTAAGTGAATTTAAAATTGATTTGTTATTGATAAATTAAAAAGAAGAAAACAGGGTGTGGTTCGACCCAAACGAACGACTGAATATGCATAAGATCATTACAAACCATTTATCTATTTTAAAACCGAGCCGTGACGTTAAATACGACTTTGATAGATGAAATATTAAACGATTAAAATAGCATTTTCTTTGCAGACCGGCTTTCACAGTGAATTGTCGTAGGAATAATTTAAAGGTTCATTTTAACCTATTACAATTTCGACGTAGGTAACCTTAATCCCATTGCTTGCCAAATACACGACAGTGTCGGCCAAAATGTATATCTCAAAACATTCAAAACATATAAGTTTTTTACTTTTCCTCACCTATGGTAGGAAAAGCAATGTTTTCATCCAAACATTTTTTTTTTTCGAGATTTCAACTGAATTATCAGTTTTGGGTGTTTTAAAGACCTCCTGGGTGGTTTTTAGCATGACGTCTGTATGTGTGTATGTGAGAATGTGTGTTATCAACGTAGCGCTCAGGGTATTTAACCTAGAGAGTTGAAACTTGGCAGAATAATCAGTCCTTACTTCTAGTTGTGCCACCCGGAAAATCAACATTTTCTCCCATCTTGAACCCAGTTTGCTGAATCAGCAAAAATTTTGAAATATCGTAAAAAATCGAAAAGTGGTCCGATAGAGTTGAAATTTGGTACGAATGTACCTCTCTGTATGACAAACATATCCACAAAATTGATATTCTCCGCCATTTTCAAGTAATCGAATTTTTAATTTTGAAACTTTGGAGGTAAATAATACCGAAAGTATAAATATGTTTTTAACATATAGTATATCGAAGGAACCGGTAAAAAATAAGGAACAAACATATAAAAAACATTTTAAAAAACCCGATGATTAGGCTATAGTTGGAGTTTCAACCTTCTGCGCCCATTTTTATCTCTTCCACATGCAAACAATAATTTATTTACACCTATATCTTCAAAATTATTTATCTGATTTTCATGAAATTTAGATAGTTTATAGCCCCAGATTAATTTCTACCATCTGCCCTGTTTAAATTTTGCTAAATTGATAATTTAATTTTTGTTAAAAATTAAAACAATTTTGAAAGATTTTAAAAACAGGGTAAAATTAAATAAATTTGACAAACAATGAGCTGTAAAAGCGTAAACTCATTAAAGTATACGAAATAGGAAGTGGGGAAGCTATGTGCCACACTAAGAGACAGGATTTTTTTGTTTTTAACCCAAATTATTTATTTCTATTAATATAAAACAGCGAAGTTGATCATATATTTGACAATTAAAAATGTTTATGATTTCGCTATACTGGCCATTGTTATACAAAATTGGACGCGATGAAGTCATGTGCCACACTAATTAGCAGACTATGTTGGAGAGGCATTACCATTCGCTAATATAACAACTTGGTCCCTAATTTAACATCTAACCTCTTCTTGTAAATTACACTCCAGGAGTTTTTTTCTCTTTAATCTAAAGAAATTGACCACGTAGGTGGGTCCTATCTTGTCCTGTTAAATACAGGGCAGGAGAGAATCGGCCACTAGACACATCCAGTTGAAATGATGAGTGTGAAACATGCCTTACCTCCTTTGGATTTCTACCAGTTATATTGATATTGACATTGGTTTCTGGCGAAAGTTTTGCAAGGACGCTACCTATCCTAAATTATTATGTCAATTTGTAAGGCAATGGGAATTATTATTATCATTTCCCAATTGTCTGTCACTATTTCACGGAGACGCAGTAGCTCCAACTTTACATTTGCTACCTACATTAGGACAATCCTTTAAAAATAGATTATGTTTATTGTCCTCCAAGGTCAATTTGTGGTTTGCAGATGAATGGGGTTTTTTTTTTCTTTCTTTTCAGTTGTAAATATAATAGTACATTTGATGAATAATCATGTAAATTTGTTATTGTAACCCCTTTACTTAGGTCGAGGTTAACAGTATAATGATTACTATAATTAAATTACTCTATTAAACATCGCAGCCGCCCCACACTCAATATGTATATATGTACGAAGAAAGAGGAAGAGAGAAAATATCACATTTTATCATTTAATGAAAATTTCCATTAATTTTTGATTAAATTACAAAAATAAAATCTAAAAAGATAATTATTCTTAGAATTAAATAATAAAGAAATTTCTACTTTTAATAATTGTTATTGTCAATAAAATATAATCAAATTCTTTAGTTTTCCTTATCAAAAATTCACTAAATATTAAAAACAAAATAAACAAAAAATGTGAAAGAATATTTTAAATGAATCAGCTTTCAAAATACAATGCAACAGAAAAAGTATATTTTTCATAAAAAACAAACGAAGCCAGAAGTTAAAATATTCTAAGCGTATACAGTTTGGTAAACAATATTTTCATTGTGTGTTGTAAGAATTTATATTAATGCGAAATAGGAAGTGTATTTAAGAGAAATAGTAATTGAAGAAATTAGCTAGTGGTTATAATCTATTATAATTTAATGCATAACTTATTTGTATGCAATGGTACAGGCATTTGAATTTATGTGAAAAAATATAGGAGTATTATAATTATTTCTTAATACAGGAAGCAATGCGGGCAAAGGGTTAAAATTAGTATGGGACCCTCTGTGGGTTCAATTTGACATATCATCCGAATTTCATAATTTGTTTTATAATAATGGTGGTTCAAAAAGAATTTGGACAATTACAACGGCAGGCAGACACAAGACCAATGTTCCCTATTGTATGAATAACATTTCTGTTGTGATGATTATTTGTAAATTTAGAAACTAAACAAAAATATTCTAATTAATGATCTCAATGCTTGCGTTAACATGGAATATTGGTGTTAAATTGGAATAAAAATTTTCATTTTGAAAGTTTGTGTAATTTAGGGATTATTGTGTAATGTGGTTTTTCTTCAGGTCCATTTTACTGATGTTGAATGGAGAAGAGGGTGTCTTTATATTAAAAAGCAAGATAAATAGTGATGAAATGCCAAAAAGGTCCCATACAACAAAAATGTATTCAAAAGAAGACCAGATCTAAGCTTCATGACTTTCTGTATAAAGAAATAGCAGCCAAACAATAATGTAGGGAAAAATTATGTTTTTATTGCCTTAGGTTTCATCAAGTCTGATAAATAATGCTAGATGAATTGTTGTTATATCCGAAAGTCGAAATTGTTCTCCCAATTAATTTTTAAAAATAGGTCCTCAAATGCTGGACTGTATGATCCAGAAAAATATAGCTGCAAGCTCTGTAATTAATAAAGATTGGCTAGTGAATGGATTTTGCTGATCATAGAATTTAACTTCCGTGCTTGGCGAGCTTTACTATAGAGTATATTGTTTTACCGCAAAGAAACATTAACATAAATTTGCTAAGCGAAAATATCTAGATGTTCCCCAGAGACCAAATATAATTTTTGTTATATTATATTTCATTACTAGGAGCTTACATTCAAAAGATTCTTCCAAATTGTTAACTTTGTTAACTTAAATATCGTTTTGAGAAAGTCAGTGTTGTTTGGATTTTATACATATAGATTAAGAAATTAGAAATCAATGGAAATCCAGAAATGTTTACAAAATGTTAATAAAAATGTTCAGAAAAATGTATGATATCCTGTAATTGATATCATGGAGGGAAGGATGCAGGCAGCAACAAATGCATCAATATTTGATTCTCTGAGCTGGCATTTTATTATTCTCACGTCTGGTTAATTACATAAAAAAAGCAAAATTTAAAATTGTTTCTACCGATAATGTATAGAAACGCTTAAATAAAACGATATGTAGGGAGAAAAGGCGCATATTTAAAATAAATTCTGGGGGTCAGCATTTATTTCAATCTATACAAGTTTAACAAACTAAATATCCGTAGTTTTATTGTTATTATTCTCAATTACCTTGCAGAGTATGATCGATTATGCAAAATAATTATGTGATTGGACTAGAAAGATGTAAATAATTGATACCATTTATCAGAAAATGTCTCTTTAAATATATATATATATATAAGATTAATATCGGATCAAGGACTATGTGTCTGCCCTGAGATAAAAAAAAATATTTATCTCTTTAATAAATCATTATTAGAGAGGCCAAACTCTGAATAGTTCAAATAAAAAGTATACTTATCAATAATTATATGAATAAAGACAATGTATTAATTGACAATGAGTTTCAATCGATGTGTTGGAGAAGCCTTTTTCTTTTTTCTTTATCTCTAATCTGTTTATAATTTTAGCCAATGGTTCAAGTCATTCAGATTTTATAAAAGAAGTTTGTGTGAGGATAATTAGCGATAGTAATTTAAGTTAATTATATTTATAAAACAGGAAACTTAAAGATTAGAATATTCATATTCTGAGATACTAATGTAATGACACTATGTGTGCAGGCACGACTTTTGTAGAGGATATTAAGGACCTTAATATCCTTAATCGCAATCTAATAGGGCAAATCTAATACATGGCTAACGCCCATTTAAGAGTTACATGTATGGTTTATCCACAACGTATTAGAGATACAAATGTAATGACACTATGTGTGCAGGCACGACTTTTGTAGAGGATAAGGACCTTAATATCCTCAATCGCAATCTAATAGCGCCATTCTAATACATGCCTAACGCCCATTTAAGAGTAAAGGATGATTCACGCTACACCGAGCCGGGGCCGTGCCGTGCCGGGCACGATCCCTCCCACCGTGCCCCGTCCGAGCCTTCACATCACATACATGCTACACTCGCCGGGGACGAGGCGGGCACGGGCCGGGCTGTCCTCTACTAGGCGACCCGTGTTTATTTCATATCTAGTGCTTGTGCCTTATGTTTAATAACGAGGGTGGGAGGGCTCGGTCCCGACACGGCCCGGGCTCGTTGTAGCGTGGATCATCTCAACGAGGCGGGGACGGGCCGGGCGCGTGAAAACAATGTATCCCAACGTTTTGCCACCGAGCCTCGGACGAGGCTCGGTCATGACTCGTGTCGTGCCCGGTGTACTGTGCATTGCTTCATTTAAAATCTATACACCATTTTTTCAGCGAGCCTCGGGCCCGGCACGGCACGGCCCCGGCTCGGTGTAGCGTGGATCATCCTTTACATGTATAGGTTTATCCACAAAGTATTAGATTATAAACATTAAAGCTTTTATCTACGATTGATACGAATTATAAACATTGTATCTCTGTTTAGATGCATGGAAAGTGATTCTTTCCGTAGTTGTATTCATTGCGCATGCGCGTTCATAATTGACCGAGCGAAGCGAGGCCTATGTTTTAACTATTTCTTCCCTGGTCTTGCCCAGGTACTGGACCGTTTTGTATTTCGTTTGAAAATGTTTGTTACGCGCTTACAACCAAACGCTTTGTTCGATTTTCTTCAAATTCGGCATGGATGTTCTTTGAAGTCATAAAAAATATCGAATGAGTTTTATATTTAAAAAATTTCATTTTTACATTTCTTATCAAAATATAAAAATAATAATAATAAAAAAATATTTGTTGTATATCTTGAAATTTGGCATGAATATTCCTCCAAGTCTGGAAAATAAATATGTATAGTTGGTTTTTTTATATATATTTTTTTTATTAATTAAAAAATAAAAGTTTAGACTTTTTTTCAAAAAAAGTTTTTCTTGAAATTCGGAATAGATGTTCTTTTAAGACATTAAAATCGATTTATATGGTTTATTTGCTTAAAAAATGTTTAGAATTAGCATAAAAATGACCTTCCTAGCAGGGAATCAAACCCGGCCTCTCACCATCGATAAAGAGTTGAAAGGCCAGCATACTTGCGCATATAGGCTGCTCGCGCAACACATTATTTATTATTTTACAATAAACATCGCCATTTTTCTTTTTTAATTGCTTACTGATCATTACCTACAAGTCTCTTTTGTCTTTCGCCGAAAAGAATATGTATGTATACTTCATAATACAAGTTACGATTATTTGTTATTGTTTAAGTCTTTCTGCGTATTTATCTTATTTTACTTCCACTTTGCCTCTACTCTAAGTTTTGTTATCTAAATTTCCCTAACTAATAACTACTTAGCAAGCTGAAACTTGCACAGATTATTAATTTCTGACGACCATACCATAATCAGTTAATAGTTAATGAATTAATTAACTATTTATTGATAATTTAAGAATTTAGTTGGTTAATCTGTCTCCTAATCTTGTAAACTAAATGTAACCAACTCTCCGACTATTTAGAAAGCCGAAACTTTCACAAATTATTTAATACTGGCTACAATACAATAATCAGTCATTAGTTAATAATTCATTTGTTAACTACTAATTAATTAGTTAATCAAATTTTTAACTACTCTATACTTATTAATCAATTTGTTTGTTTTCTGTTTGTCGTCAGATTTTATAGCCTAAATTCGACTCACTTCCCGACTACCTAAAAAGCTGAATACCAGAAAGCTTAAATATACACTGATTTGATTATGGATTCATATATATACACACACACACACACACACACACACATATATATATATATATTTCTATCACGTTCCCAAAGCCTTCATTGAAATTTGATTTCATCGAATTAAAAATAACTTCCAAAGTTTGAAGGAATGTTTGTTCGAATTTGGCAGGAATTAATCCTTGAAGTCATTACATATAAAGGATTTTTCATTTTTGGACGTCGCGAGGTCTACTGTTCACAGAACTACTAGTTATATGGTTTAAGGTGAAGAATTTTCCCCCTTAGCTCACGATTAGCGTGTTTGTTCACATTTAACAAAACTAATTTGCTGTTTGTTTAATTAAAGTAATTACATCGAGTTTTTAGTGAAAATCAATGCGTGATTTAAGTGATTATGACAAAAATGAGGAGAATAATACCCCTCCCGAAATAGTTAATTCGACACAAAATACAACAAATGAATTAATGTCATCTTTATCAAAAGAAAAATACGAACTTACACAGGAAATGTATTACTTTTTTTTATGTATTTATTATTAAAATCCATCAATCGTAGATAAAATACGGTACGTAACATGTGCGAATACTGCATTTTGCTTTGCTCGTATGGTTTACCTACCCTCGCTGTCGCTCGGGTGCAAACTCCACACTCGCAGTCAAAATGCTACTTTCCGCACTATACGCGTAATGTACTATTACATTTTACGTGTTTAACACGAAAATGACACATTCTCCATTAATTACAACATTACACAAACAATCTTATATTTTTATAGGTTGTTGATACGTTATTGGATATCTAAACTAAAGTGCAGGTGGTAATAGAGGTGAAATGCTAAACAAGGGTGGTCACTCTGAAAATATGTCGAGTCATCTGCAATCTGAAATTTATGATTTAATTTCAAGGGAAAAAAATATTATTCAGATCATCGTGACGCTTTAAGAGACCACTAATTATTAGAGACCACAATAGCCTTAATATTATGCAGTATAAACTCTTATGGTAAACCACAAATTAAAAGAGGCCAGAAGAAGGTAGTTCCAGTATAGTCTGGAAGTGAGGTTTAAGTATTGTAGGGATGATGGGGAAAATACTTAAGCGTCAGCCAATACATAACTAAGAAAAGCATGACCATGCTCCAATCTTAATAAATCATAGGATGAGTGAATATGATGACAGGATGTACATATTGGACTCATCAAACCTCTAGAGTTCTGTAAACTGTGATAAAGTAGCTATAGCTTACATGCAGTAGCCGTGTACCCTGATTGAACAACGAATAGGTAAGATTGTAAGTACACGAGTATTAAAACTAATATTGGAAGAATAATCTGATTCGTGGCCTTTTATCACGTTAATTTATGAAAGACAACAAGAGTTCAACAAGAGACAACAACAAGAGAGAGAGAAAGACAACAACTCCAAAACCACACTATACAACAAATTACTCATTTACAACACCATAATAAAACCCTCATGGGCATACGGCATAGAACTCTGGGGCTGCACCAAGCGTTCCAATTCCTACCGCATACAATCCCTTCAGTCTAAGATCCTAAGAAAAATTGCTAACGCTCCCTTTTACGTGACTAACCATATCCTCCACACTGATTTCCAAGTTCCTTATGTTCGCGATTTCGCAGTTTCCCGATACAAAACCTTCCATAGTTCCTTTACCACTCATCCTAATCCTTTAGTCCAGAATCTATCCTCTCACCACATCCCGGGCAATCCCCCACGACGCCTTAAGCGGCAGTGGCCAAGAGACTTGTTAACAGTGTAGTAAAATTTGATACTTATATCTATATTTATATCAATTAATTAATTGTTTATTATTTACTTATCTTCGAGATTATCTATGTTTACTATCTGATTTATCACGCCAGTAAGTGCTGTCTCTGGACAGAATCTTACATCTAGTCAATTCATGCTACTACTTCCCAATCATTAACCACCTGTATTGCTTGTATTGTATATTATATAATGTTGCAATAAACAATAAAAAAAAACAAAAAAAAAAACAACAAGAGTTGAAGTAAATTTCGTGCATCCTAAACTATTATTCTTATAATTACAAATCATAATTTACAGTACAGGGCTCTTGTCACATTAATGTTCTCAATAGTTTGAACTACATATAAAGATGGGTCAGAATTAGAGAGAGCAGGTTTATTAAACTTGTTAAATCCATTTCAAGTATAATTCTCATGCATGTGGATTACGTTTGGTAACTTGAAATTAATATTTTAACAACAAGAATTGTTAAATTATGACTTAGAACAACCACCCTAAACTAGCCTTCAAACCTGTACTTCTCCAATCAAACCTGAAATTGTACCTGATTAATTATGACATGGCTATAATTATCATCAAAAATTAAAACGATTCTAAAAGGCTACGGGAGCAAGGGTTTGGCAGACAGCTCTTTTATAATTATTCGTAGTATATTACCCCTCGCTATTTTAAATTGCTTATTCTATTTTGGTCTATAGGGTATAAAAAACTCTCACATTATCTCATTTCGGCAATATTTCGCCTCCTTTGATAGGAGGCGAAATATTGCCTAAATGAGATAATGTGAGAGTTTTTTATACCCTATAGACCAAAATAGAATAAGCTCTTTTATAATTTTTATGGCGGTGGAAAACACATCAGAGTCAATTTGTCGATACCCACCGTAGTATTGGGTTTTGGACATCACTTTTAACGAGTTCCAACCCCTTTGTCTCGTGATAAACAACGATCATAAACCTCCATGAATTAAATCAAGACTTCAACTTATTAGCAGTAGAAAACTATAAATCTTAATACTTATTTTTATCAATTTGTTGATAATTTATCAGCAAATAGGAAAGAAGAGAATAATTTAATAAGTAGGTAAAATTTAATATGTTACTATAACAGAAATAGCAATAATAGCATCCATAGCAATAGCTGAATGTATATATTTCTTCTATTTCATATTAAATTTCATTTAACTCCATTAAAACAAAATCAAGATATAACCAGTTTAAGCTGACATAATTATTTTAATATAAAAATTTATCAAATAAACAAAAAGAATAATAATAATAAAAATAAAAATAACAGATTATTTTCTTTTTCTCTTTAATTGTTTTAACTATATAATTAAAGTTCCGGGTAACACGCGACCAAATTTCACATCCTGTTTGTGTTGTGCAAGTGGTGTGCCATTATAAAAATTAAAATTCAATTAATTACTGTCAGCAATGTGATATTGATAAGAATGGGTAGATAAATATTTAACGAGTCCACTAAGAGTCTGATATATCTCATTAACTCCATCGATTCCGATCACATTTCACGATACTGGGATCAATACATGTCAAGGAATCGCAAATAAATAATTAATATATCAATTATATTTTTTATTACTAATTTGTAATCTGTATGTTTTATAATGTCCTTAAAATTAAAATTACTGAAATATTTGTTCAAGTGTAAGATGTTAAAAAATGATCATATTGCTGAGAATATGTATTTCACGTTGCACATCTGTTGATAAATATATAATATGGTCATAGTGACTGTGAACGGGATTAGGATGTTACCAGAACAATTTTCCAAAGTTCCACTATGAGATGGACTTATATATGTCATTCATCCAACAAAAAACGAATTGAATAGAGGTTACTTTTAGAAATAAAATCCTCCACTAAAAGATTGTTCAAAGCCATCTTTCAACACATCAAGAACGAGATTATTAAAAATGTGAAAGAGAAAAAGACAGCAATATAACAGAGTCTTGTGTTATCATGAAAGAGGTGTAGTTCAATAACTAAACAACGTCTTCGCACAAAAATTGTAATTGGAACAATTGACCGGTTTCGGCTGTTCTAAAGCAGCCTTCTTCAGATAATCTTGACGTTACTGGACTTGTACTCGTGAAGTCAATCCAGTAACCTCAAGATTATCTGAAGAAGGCTGCTTTAGAACAGCCGAAACCGGTCAATTGTTCCAATTACAATTTTTGTGTGAAGACGTTGTTTGGTTATTGAACTACACCTCTTTCATGATAAGTCGCTATCACACATTGGAGAAAAACACAGTCGAGGATCCAGAGTCTTGTGTATTGTCTAATACACCCTACTTTTTTACCATCTAAATTTCTATATAAGATAAGTAATTTAAAAGATATCCCCGTGGTAGTTTGTAATTTTTACTTTACTACTGTAGAAGATGTACTGTGATCATTAGTGAATAAGTGAGACATGTAAATCAGTAATCGTTGCGCGAGATCAAACCCACAACCTAATGTTGCTCTCCATTCATTGATGGCCGAGCTGACGTGGCGACTTGTCACGCTGGCTTTTATTTTTTATTTTTAAGATATACAGTGTGGTGGATTCTTATTTTAAGATTTACTATTTATATTTAATACTATTTAGATTTAAGATTTATTATTTGCTATTTTACGCTATTTCTTATATATGTACAGTCCTACCTAAACCACCGACCAGCCGCACGGTTGGGTGCTCAGGTGGCATATTATTTGCTAAAAACCCACCACAGTGAATAAAAAAAATAATAAAATAGTATTACGTATGGAAGCAGAGATAGTAAAAGGTTGCTCAACCATATTATACTATTTTTGCAATCAGGAAGTGGTATATTATAAGCCCTTATTTAGGGCGGCCACTTGCTATTTGAAAAATAGTAGGATTAAAAGGCACAAATCCTTGAGTTAAATATATAGCGTTTTCATTAAATAAAATAAAATCAATTGAAATCAGACAAACTAATAAGAAAAAATTGGGAAATTAATCAAGATGAATTAATAAAATTAAAATTAAAGTTAAATAAAATAATGTAACTTGTTTTTACTGTGATTTCGTGAGAATCTTACGGGAAGTGATTAGAAACTATAACGCTAAATTGAATAATTTGTATTGAAAATATTTAAATACTTAAATAATTCATAAAGATAATATTTTAAAATAGACCGAATCAGATTTTATTTGGATAGATACAGCAGATTGTTTAGTTTTAAATATTTATTTAACTTAAAACCACTGGATGTGACAATCGATATAATGTTTAATAATAACAATATATTCTATGAAATAAATATTGAATTTAAAATAAATATTTACCAGTGAGTAGATATTTATATCTATTTTTAAATATGGCGTGGGGTTGTAGAATTAAAAAAAAATATATTTTAAAGGATTTTAGAAACTATTTTCCGCTTTCAACCAAAAACTGGCAAACAAAAATGAAATAAAAACACACTAGAATAAAAAGGACTTTTTTATTTTTATTTGTTACTAGAATATTATTCTAACTTTTATTGGTATTTTTTTTCTCTATAATTAAGTCCTCTAGTCTTGCCTTTTTTAGGGTTTCGACGTCATCCTAGAAACCCTTATGCTTTTAGTAGTTATCCTCCCGCCCGTCGCATCTTTGAGTATACCTCCCGACCTAGGTACTGTAGTAGTTCAAGATTTGAAATTTGGTATACCAGTAAGTTAAACCTTTTTGCCTAAGAACAGGAAAAATATTGCGAAATTATTTTCAAAAGTAGGTGTAACTTTTTGTATTTGAATTATAAACCCTGAAGGAAATTAATCTGATCCAGAACGTGAATGTATAGATTACTCCAGTATGGATTACTATAATGGAAATATAGGGGCCCGTGGTTCAAGTCCCGGTGCTGGAGTCTATTTTTCTCTGTCTGTCTCTCTTTGTTAATAATAATTATAATTTGATTTAAACTAGTTAGTTAAACTATGTTGTTCTTAAAATAAAAAATATTTGCCTCACTAATGTTTTTCTAATCTAAAATTTCAACGGTTGCTAATTCATTATACAGTTGTTCCAAAAATGTTAGGATTTTTTAATAATTTTACCTGAGAATATTTCCTGGCTAGGGCATCTTAACATCGGTGCATGTCGCCATCAAACCGTCATTTCTTCCACCTGAAAATAAAAAAAAGTTAAAATTGGCAAATTAAAATTATTATGCATATTTGAATGTCATCTAAAGGTTTAGTTCTAGGTTTAAGAATTAGGTACAAATGAATTACCTGTTATCATTGCACTATATTTATTTTAATAAACGTGGCAACATACTATGACGAGGCTGGTCCAACTTTATACCACAAGGTTATCCACCTAAAAGGCAGAATGTATTATTTTCTAAGCTAGGAAGAATATAAACATGTTTGAGGTAAGACCGGATATAATAGCGTTTGTATGAGAGGCATTAACAGCTTCATATTTGGTTTACAATTTACCCTTTTAAATGTCCTTTTCTTCATTTCAACAGAACAAACCAATTTCAGGAATATATATAATATATATGAAGGACGAAAACGTGAGTAAACTTCTAGCTTAATGAAGGACGACACCGTGAGTTCACATCTAGCCTAATGAAGGGTGACACCATGAGATAACTGTCAGCCTAATGAAGGACCAAAACCGTGAGTTCACTTCTAGCCTAATGAAGGACAAAATTGTGAGTACATTTAAGGCAAATAAAGGACGAGACCGTAGGAACATTTCAGGCCCAAGGAAGGGCGAAACTGGTGTATAAAAACTTTAGCTAGTATGGTCTGTGATATTAAACAAATTACCAACGAATTTCATTCACTTTTTAACAACGAATTTTCTCTTCAAGTAAGTTCCAAAATATTTCAGTACTAAACTTGTAAAGAACTAACTTTTAATGAAAATGCATTCAACGTTATAACAAAATTATCCAACACAACTTTCTTAAATATCCCAAGTAGTGAGTTAAAAAGAGCACCATAATCATATTTATTAAAAAATAAAAAATGACAACAAGCCTTTTTTAAGGAAAATTAGTTCATCTAAAAAGTATGAAACAAGAACTAATAAAGAACCCATCCCTAGACCAGCTGAGACTAGCTAAAGTTGAATATGATATTAATAAATAAATATTATATTAATAAATATGTAACGTAATTATATATTTGTAACTTATTTATTTTCCCAATTTCACAAAAATAAGTATATACATATATAATATTTATTTTTTTCAATTTTCCCTCCAGACCCCCCCCCCCCCCCCCCAGTTTTCTCTATCCGGACCTGGCCTTCATAAATTATGGTAACCCAAGATAATGGTATAATAAATAAGAAAATTAACGTATACAAAACCAATTAGACTTGGAATTCATTGAACAATCATCAACCATTAATTTAATTATCAGCCTCTTCTCTCAATAAGGCAGTTGCAACAGCAAATATTTAATAACTCTAGTTCTAGGAAAAATTAATAAAATAATAAATACTTGTCTTTAAAAGAGTATTAGTTTGGGGTTTAAGGACCTCAATCAGAAATTAAATCGGTCAACAATTGCAGACGCCATAAGCACTCAAAGTCAATTTTTTTTTTTTACCAAAAATCAAATTTAGCTCTATTTAAGGTAGAACCGATGAAGGTACGACAACAAGTAAAGGATCAAAGTTGTAAAACTTTTAAAACCAGTTTAGCTACATTAAGCTGTCTAAAAAAAGCGCGTCTACCATCCTAAATTTTTTAAGGGAAGTAAAAATATATTTGTTTAACTTTTCGGATTTTTCCAGTCGGTTTGGGCCAATTCTCGATCAAACGCAAAAAACCGCGAGTCTCTAGGTGGTCTTATAGAAGTACCCAAACATTTTGATTAGCGAGTCCGTGGGGTTTAAAAAAAAAAAAAATAAATAAGCCAAGTCTCGCGTAAAAAGTTGTGAGATCATAGGTTTAGCCAAGTCTCCCACTGTCTGAGTAAGTTCTACTAGGTCTAATTTATCCAGTGCAAGTATATTATGATGTTTGTTTGTCCCTCTCTATTCTCTTTCCCCAATCACTCTACACGTTTAAATTTAAAAACATTTTTTTGACTTGGCAAATACACGACCCAAAGAGGCTAAAATTAAATACAGTGTCGTATACAAATGTGTATCCTTGTGCTACGACGCTCAAATGAAAAAATAATATTTGATATTTGTTTTATGTTTGTGGTGTGTATTCGCCAAGTCAGAAATTTTTTTAAATTTGAACGTGTAGAGTGATTTGGGAAAGAGAATAGAGCGGGAGAGACAAACATCATGTACTTGCACTGGATAAATTAGACCTAGTAGAACTTACTCGAACAGTGGGAGACGGCTAAACTTATGATCTCACTAAGTTAAAGTAATTTAAAGTTTCTAGGATTTTTAGAAGTGCCTTAGAATTATGATGAGTAAGTGTGTCAGTGAGTCAGTGAGTGACAAAATAACAAACCTTTAGGCTCATATATCTTATGAACTACTATGGGTATAGGCATGAATGAATTTACTTATAACAGGGTGGCCACTAATATAGCTTGACAAAATTCCCTGACTTTTCCCTGACATTTCCCTGACCTACTTCAGGTTTTCCCTGACCATTATCGATATTTAGTTTACAGGATTTACCTTTAAAAAGTTAAAGATCATCAAGCTAAAATAGAATACATATACAAGTTGATAATTACTTAGCCCAATGTTTTTCATATATTAGTTTTCGTGTTTTCGTAGAAACAATTTTATTATTGAACATTTCATCAAAATTTGTCATAAAAATAACTTCGCCTCGGCGGGGAATCGAACCCGGGCTCTCTCCGTCCGTGTTTAAAGCTATTTTTCCCATATAATTAATTTTATACTACTCATAAATAAGAAAATGGCGAAATACTACTCTAAAAATAAAATGATTCCTGTTTGATTTTTTCTTATAGCTTTTATTCATTATAAGTAACAGTTGAACGAAAACTCGCTTGAAACGGTTTATTTAATAATAAATTACATTCCTAGGGTTGGTTATTATGGATGAAGTAATGTGGCAGGTTATTACAGTGTAACAACTTACCCCGTAACAACCAGCCCAATGCTGCCAATTTGGACACAATCGAGTAGAGCGTCTGCCCACATAAGTTTAAAACATCTAATAAACCGAGATAATTAAGCTTAATGAACATTGTTTTCAATGTAATATTTAGTAAAGCTACATTAAAACAAATAAAGACTGAAGAATATACTTTATAGCACCTAATTTTTTTTACTTTTAGGGGGGTTTAAAACATAAATCAGAACGTATCTATAGAATGAAGGGACCTGTCCTCCAGCTTACGGAAGAACTAAGGTATATTGTCCTTGACAGACTGAGATATGCATTGTAGACCTCTCCCCCTCAATTCAATTTAAATTCAGTGTAACAACCTACCCCATGTAACAACCAGCCCAAGTTTCCCCTATGTTTTTTAATTTTTTATTCCTAATTAGTTTTATGAGTTAATATATTCCTAAATAAAAAATCCCTCCCCGAACCTCTCTATTTCTGCTAAAAATAAAATGTTGAAATAATTCATACAAATACCTTATTATAAGGGCAATGAAAATTTCCCGAAAAAATCCCAATTTTCATAAATTGCAAATTTGGTTTCTAGTTCCCAAAAATATTTAATTTACCTTGTTGTCATCATCATTACCTTGGTAGCATGATTACCAAATATCGAGTATAAGCACCAAAAATGAAACATAAAAGTATCATATTGTAATTTTTGTCAGTATCTATGTACCTATATTAGCTGTTTGTACGATGTAGTTTATACTGAGTTCTCTCTTGCTCGCGTGTTGACACCACAACATTTCATGGAAGTCATGTGTGGAATGTCCACACCGACAACCGGGCTGGTTGTTACGCTGTAACAACCTGCCACATTACTTCATCCGTAATAACCAACCCTAGGAATGTAAATTATTATTAAATAAACTGTTTCAACCGAGTTTTCGTTCAACTGTTACTTATAATGAATAAAAGCTATAAGAAAAAAAATCAAACGGGAATCATTTTCTTATTTATGAGTAGTATAAAATTAATTATAAGTAAATTCAAGCAAACTGTATAAAATGCACTATAAGCTATACTTTTTTCTCTTATCAATTTTATTTTTAGGAGTGAGCCTCAAGCTGTTTAGGAGCACGTCGAGGATCAGCAATTTTATTTTTAGGAATCAGCCTTAAGCAGTTTAGGAGCACGTCGAGGATCAGCGGTTAAATATGACCAACTTAAAAATATTTTGCTTTTCTCTCTATTTAAATGGTTTTGACAACTTTTAAGATAGTCATTATTAATCCATTTTTCCAATTTTTACGTACATTTTATTATTTTTTGTGTCCATACCTATTTTGCCTATTAAGTACCTAAATATAAAACAAATTGTTGAACTTGTTGTTGTTTAATTTTTCTAACCCAAGCAACCTAATGTAGTTGAAGTACTTGAAATCATATTACTTGAATCTAAAATGCATAAAAAGGTGTTCGAATGAGGTACTTGATAAATTCAAGTCAATTTATGAAAAATGAGCGGGAAATTTTCATGGCCCAATAATGAGGTATTTGCATGAATTATTAAAATTTTAGGATTAGTCGTTAAAGGGTGGTTAAGGGGGGGGGGATATATTTTAACTCATAAAACCAATAAGGAATTCAAAACTAAAAGAAGCATACATTATATTTGTAATCTGCTCTTCAGTAGCTTTCATTTGATACCCCACACAAAATTAAAATATTTAAATTTACTACATTTTTGTGAATTGTGCATGCGCCTAATAAATTTTTATCTTCCCTTTATGTGGGACAAAAAGTTGTGCCTGTGTTTAAATTTCAACTTATTACCTTAAACGGATCGGGAGATATATGAACCAAAGAGCGACGGACGGACTGGGCATAAGGGCTTCGAGAATGATCTGCAAAACCCTAAAAAGGGAAATAAAAAATATAACAGTCACCGACTTTTTAAAACTGGAACTATTAAATTTACATAAAATAAAAAACCGGTGCAGATGAGTACACAAGTACTTTCCAAATAACAAGGCCGTTTCCGATCCGGAAGCAACACTTTTGAAAACAAGTTTTAAGAATTAAAAAAAAAAAATAATAAAAAAAAAAATAAATAAATAAATGGCAAAGCAATTTATAACCTCTTAGATAACGCAGGTGAGAAGTTCATTTATGACGTATATAATGATCAAGACTCTTATATCAAATTTTAAGACAGCTTAAATATATATAAAATATTATACACCTATATAAAATAACATAATAATTTTAGTCCCCTAAATTATTCTATAGTGATTTATAACTTAATTTTCATAAAATGTTCTCTAAAATCTTAATTGGAAATTATGTTAAATACCATTTAAATCGACGCAAAAATGAATTGGTTTTTATAGATTTCTTTTTTTTTAATGTCTTTTATTGAAAACTAATATTATGTGTATAGTCATAATAGCCTTTATTAGCCACTTTATCAATCTGACAAACTATGTAGGATATGGGGGGGTCCTATGTTGAATGTTTTGTGTGTCAAAAATGTTTTGATTTTTACATTAATTAAAGTAACAATTTAGCAAAAGTTAAAGAGCGCAGACCGAAGTCAGCGCAGTCTGATCCAAATATTTGATATTTTATTAATGAAAGCTCTCCATGACAATTCATCAAAATACAAACACAATTGCGAATTTCGTTTTTGTCCCTCTCAAAATAATAACTACCTTTCCTACGCCTACGTCAATTCACTAGAATTTATTTTGACAGTGGTCTATCTTTTCTTAAAAACTGATACAATTGCAGAAAAACAACACTATAGCGCACACCGCAGATAGCAATCACATTTTGGTCGACATTTAGAAAAATTATTATTTGAATAATTAAACAGCAAATACTCTCTAGGTCTGAATAATTCAAAAATGGAACGATAGGTTTAAAAAAAAGAAAGAAAAATAATCCTACCGCGGGTTTCCGCAAGCCAAGCGAATTTCCATTGGAAATTTGTAGTTCAATGTTGTGCAGTTTAAACTTCCTTCATAACTACTACAATTGTGTGATTGTTTTAAGTTAAGAAAATTTATAAGAAATATTTTAGTTAGATTAGGGTTTTTATAATAATGCTTAGTTAAACATATTAGTAGTAGTTTCAAAGAGGTTTAAACTGCACAACATTGAACTACAAATTTCCAATGGAAATTCGCTTGGCTTGCGGAAACCCGCGGTAGGATTATTTTAAACCTTTGGTGACTCATCAGGAGGGGTTAATGACGTCATAAAGATCCCATTTTTTTTAGGGGATCCTCATCTCAACGAGCATGATTTTTCGGTGCAAGTTTTATTTTGATACGTCAATTCGTTCGAGAGCTATCGTGCTTACAAGAAATCCGCAAGAAATTATTGATATTACTACTATTATTATTATAAAATTATTATTCGAATCGCTATGGTAACTCATTTTTTGGATTCAGGATCTTAAAAAACATATGAAGCGATACCTCACTTGATTTTTTGTATTTTTTTTAATCTTTGCTGACTCATCATGAGGGGTTAATGACGTCATAAAGATCCTATTTTTTTTAGGGGATTCTCATCTCAACGAGCATGATTTTTCGGTGCAAGTTTTATTTTGATACGTCAATTCGTTCGAGAGCTATCGTGCTTACAAGAAATCCGCAAGAAATTATTGATATTACTACTATTATTATTATAAAATTATTATTCGAATCGCTATGGTAACTCATTTTTTGGATTCAGGATCTTAAAAAACATATGAAGCGATACCTCACTTGATTTTTTGTATTTTTTTTAATCTTTGCTGACTCATCATGAGGGGTTAATGACGTCATAAAGATCCTATTTTTTTAGGGGATTCTCATCTCAACGAGCTTGATTTTTCGGTGCAAGTTTTATTTTGATACGTCAATTCGTTCGAGAACTATCGTGCTCACAAGAAATCCGCTAGAAATACATATACCTATATATATATATAATATATATATATATATATATATATATATATATATATATATATATATATAAATATATATATATATATATATATATATATATATATATATATATATATATATATATATATATATATATATATATACATATATATATAAAGTTTTGTAAAACCTATTTTTTCGTGATCAGGGACCCATGAAACGTATTTTGGCCACAATCCCGGCTCAAACTCCCGCCATGCCAGTGGCTGTATTAGTGAATTTTTTCCAGAAATTCGCTAAGACGTAGCTATGTACTGAATTTATATTCTATAAAATTAAAAGTAAGCCATTATTCCCTGAGCGAAAAAGTTGGTTCTTGAGGCAAAGCCGAATGAACCATGGTCCCTAAACCCCGAGGCGAAGCCGAGGGAATTAGACTCTATAATTCCCGAGGCGCAGCCGAGGGAGTAACTCTAAGGTTTGCCAACCAACATATGTATCTTAAAACCTAGAGTTCGATTTTAATAAAATTTAAATGGTAGGCCATAATTAGCCCATACAAAATTGAGCGACAGACCGACAGACAGACACGGAATCAAAAATGTTCCCTGATGTCTGAAACGGATTTCTGTCTTGAATTTTTGAAAACGAATACATAAAATATTTTCGTTCATCAGAACGATCACATTGCTTCCATTTCCTTCGGTAAACTTGGCAGCGAAATTTATAAAATCAACCAAAAATTGTAGTTTTTTATAATGCATTAAAGTAGTTCTAAGTAGTAATCTAATTTTATAAAATAAAAGATTTTAAAACCACTGAAATAATGGGGAAGACAATTTAAAGAGCAAAAATTAATCTTTAGTGTCCTTATGGATTCGAAGAAATAGCCTATCCTGTTAGAATACTTGTTAATTTTATGAAAGCAGCTTTCGGCTTATATAAGACCACCAATAGAGCCAATTAAGGAATAACTGGTAACATTAATTAATGGAAGATTAGTTTACATTATGTTGGAGACCAAAGTAAGACTTACAGCATTCAAATAAACAAGAATTATTATAAGGAGAAATAATTTCTTAGAATCCAATTTTTGAGATCTGTGAGTACCTACAGACCGGGTTCAATCAATATAGGTGGTTATCATTCGTAAATAAATAATTTATAATCATAATATGTTTAATGTTTAATAAAAAATATTTTGAAATATTTTTTATATTCTATAGGATTTTATTGGATGAGCGACTTCTGAAGGTGTAGGGTTACTGAAAGGAAACTGAAAAAGGCACAGCCAAACCAAATTTTAATACCTCTTACAGCATCTAATTACCGAAAAACAGTATACATGGGATAATATTAGACGTTATAAGAAGCAAGAAACAAGTATTATGTGCGTAACTCTATGTACCACTTGATCCACTTAACCCTGCCCTCTTCAACTCATCCCCCCCCCCCCCCTGCTCACTCCCTTTTAATATTTTCTTGCGCCTGATGACTTGTTTTACTTCAAACCATCCCAGCCTAAACTTGTGAAAACCTAAACTTAAATATTTAATCTTGTAAAAATGTTTAGTGGATTTTAAATCGGAGACTTCAAAAATGTTCGTTCTTGGGAATGACATCATACCTTCGGTAAGCTCGGAAGCAAAAAATCGGTCTGAGAGAATCAGAGAACTCCTCTTGATCTACAAAAGAGATAAACCTTCTTGTATAGATGTTGATACTGTATTTAAATGCCGTAATATTTAATTTAATTTTTGTTTAAACTTTTGAACGTCATTAAACAGAAGGTTGTTTTTTCGATTTTCAAAGAAATCAATTTTATTTTCATCAATGTATCAGAAACTACATTTTTTTCCGCGAAAACAACTGATATCGTTAGATTCGTATTTAAATGGGTGACATTTTAGAATTCTTTAATCAAACTTGTCTGAACCGTTTTCAGAGTTTTTGGGGGTAGCACCCCCAAATTTATAGCTAAAATTAATTTCTCAATTTCAACTCTCATGATTGCCTAATTTCATCAAAATCATCTCAGTAGTTTAGGCTCTAATAAAATTTTAAAAACCCAATTTCTGGGACTCAACATGTGTGTAAATACATAAACATCTTAAAATCGAATATTTGCGCCATCACAATACTTTCTCTTTAAATATAGTACGCATATGAGGAAGTCAAAATCCAATAGCTACACATTCACACTTATTTCAAACACAAATAGTCTTGTTAATAGGGGTTTTACTATAATTCTAAGCTTTTTTAATCCTGTGTGAAAAAAATGCATGCAGAAAAACACAGCAATAATAAAAACTCTTGCCTTAATTCAACCAAACCTATAAATTTGGTAGTCCGTAAGTAAAAATAAGGAGGATTAAAAGAGGAAAAAAGGGATACGAATAAAAAAAAAAAAACAGGAGTGTACTTAAAAATTAGGCTCTAAGTTTAGTGCGGCGTAAGTAAAAGAAAAAGAGTCGAAAAAATCATAAAAATTTAGGGGGGAGGGAGGAACAGTGTTTTTTGGAAGAAGGGTAGGGGAAATTAAAATGAAATATATATTTTTTTGGTACCAATGAAAAGGGAAGTTATTATACCTATGACCCCGTAAACAGGAATAAAGCAAAAGGATCAAGGGATTCTGGGAAAAAATAAATATTTTAAGGGAAAAGGTGCAAGAGAAATAATAATTTTTATTTTCCATTTGTAATGTTTTTCATATTATGCATATATATTGAGTAAATTATCAATAACAAATGAGCAATTAGACACATTCGTGTGTTTGACATCAAAGTAAATGAATCCCAACAAAAACACTAGTGTAAAAAATAAGCAAAGTCTCGCGTAAAAAGTTGTGAGATCATAGGTTTAGTCAAGTCTCCCACTGTCCGAATAAGTTCTATTAGGGCTAATTTATCCAGTGCAATTAAATGATGTTTGTTTGCCCCTCTCTCTATTCTCTCTCCCAAATCACTCTACACGTTTAAATTTAAAAGCATAACGTATTTAGTAAACATAGTGTATTTGCCAATTCAGAAAATGTTTTTAAATTTAAACGTGTTAGAAGTGCCTTAGACTTAGAATTATGATGAGTCAGTCAGTCAGTGAGAGACAAAATAACAAAACTTTAGGCTCATATATTTTATGACCTACAATGAGTAGAGATGCGAAATTTTTATTTCTGGTTCAGTTTGTCATGAACTTTAAACTAAAATTAATTTTATATATCTAAGTATCTTCAATAGGATAATTGAGGGGGGTCCAAATTGGCGTGAGTTGGTTTCAGTAAATGATGGTACGGCTGTGCTCCACTTGGCGGGGGCACTGATGCCGTGCCACCGGATTATTATTTAATTAAGTAGTAATAATAAGATCCAAGCCAACACCGGTAGAGCATTATGAATTTGTCTTGTATTAATGTTAACCACTGTCAGCGCTATTATAAAATTTAATAAAAATAAATGTTACCCCTCTGGAAATCGAAAGAAGTCCAAACTACCTTTAAATTCCCAGTGGGACTATACAATTAGGTGTGCCTCACTAATTATCTGACTATATTTCACCACCCATTGTCAGCCTATCAAAAATTACTGATCTTGAATTGAATAAATAGAATACAATAAATCTTGCGAAATGTTAAAGGAAATATTGAAAAAATAACATTTCTTGCGAAATGTTATTTTTTGTATCGTAAAATCTTTTTTAACACTCGTCGCATCCTTTCTAAGTAAAAATTCATTTGAACTCATTTAGTTATATATAACCCAGCTGTTAGCGACACATTTATATTATATTTATCTCATTTTTCTCCCTTTATGTCAATTATTTTTAGGACACCTTTGTCCAATTGACTTGATTTTTGTTTTAATCGATAGAACGCAAATGGCTTACTTTAATTGGTACCAACAAATCTAAATTATGTTTTAATTTTCTCCCTCCGCGATGATCCGCGATCCGAATGATCCGCGATTCTTTACCCTCGTGGTGAATAAAACTGACAACCAAATTTTAAAGTAGGCATGGACCTTTTTTCTTATTAACACTTTTTGTGGCCATTATAACTTTATCTAGGAAGACAATAGTGAGAGAATCAAAAAATCATCATTAGAAAATGTAATCAGCTAAATTCTTGAATTTGTAAAAAAAAAAACTCTTTTACGGTCATTTAGGCTTTTTGTTAATTTGAGACCAAAAGTGAACGGTAACAAGTAATTGGAGCCTGTTATTTTGTTTTATCAACAGTGATAAACAAAATGAGTCCATAAGAACTTTTCCCTTAGGCATCCTCTAATGGCTTAATTAGTCTGAGGGCAAAAAAGGGCTATAGCCAAGGGACTATAATTCCAAAGATAACTTTTCCACACTAATCTTCGAACAGTAGTTATAACATGGTATTTTCCTTCTACTTCAAATAGAAAAAACAAAACATTTTACTCCTCGAGTTACAAGTAAGATTAAACACGATATCAGCCAGTGGCGTAACTATGGGCCCGCATGGGCCCGCATTGCGGGAGGGCCCCCCCCCCCCCTGTCAGGGGCCCCTAGTTCTAAACACAAGAGGTTTTTTTTTTCTTTGCTCATCAATTTTGTTTGGAGAGGGGCCCCCAAAAAGTTCTTGCGGGGGGGGGGGGGGGGGGCCCTAGCTACGCCACTGATATCAGGTAATTGTGAATGCAAGTAAATATTTATTTATACATGGTCAATTATATTCATATAATATGTACTTATACATTGCCATATTATCAAAAATATTATGAATAAAATTTATTAGTTTGACATCATTATTTAATAATTAAGTAATAATACAAAGATCCAGCACCAAACTAGGTAGACCATTATGAATATGTCTTGTACTAATATCAGTCACCATTAGCGCCATTATAAAATTGAATAAAAATAACTTTTACCCCTCTGGGAATCGAAAGAGGTCCAATCTAGATCTTCATTTTGACAGGTTTCAAATTTATGACTGAAAATTTAAAAACGTAGTATATAAAAAGTTATTTTTAACTTGCAATTTTGCATTAATGATACCAAAGGTTTTTGGTTCTTCTCTAAAACAGTTTCTCCTAACCATCTTTCAGTGAAACTACGATTTTAGGATATGTAATTATTAAAATTAGCTAGGAAGCAATGAAGCCCATTTTAACAGAAATAAATCCTGGAAACTTTTGAATATTTTCTACAAATTCCGATGTTTCCTTTAATGTATATTTTAAATCTGCAAATGTGTAATGTAAATAAAGTTTAAGAGTTGCTAGAACAAATACCTAATTTATATTATGAATCCAATTGTCTGGACACCTTGTTCCCGCAATTAGTTAGGATTATATTATGGTTATATAAATTAAATATCGCTAGATTATTCTACCCAAAAATAAACAAGCAAATGATAATATATGACCGTGTCTTATTAATTGGATGCAAAAGTTTCCAGAAGAGGACTTCAACAAAATCTGCATGCTTTAGCCTAAACTTTGTGCTTTTTTAATAAGATTACTTTCTATTCCGACTCTTACGAGGCTAAACAAAAGTTATAATTGTGTCATCTTAAATGTATTTGTATAAAGTTCTGTATATATCAGATAATGAAGTGTTAATATTACGTTCATGGTCACCATAGAAAAAATAAGCATGGTAATAAAAGAGCGAAAGAGCAAAACAGGCCATTCCATTATGGAAATTATTAATTTAAATAAACAACGGAATACAAATCTTTTTAGGACATGGAAAAGAAATTACTATTTTAGTACAATAGATCCAATTATTTAATCGATTACATTGTAGATACAATATGGGAGGGGGATATACATAATTGAATGAGCATGCACACAGACGGTTGAAGTTAATATTGTGCTACTTACGACAAATCATCCAATTTTCTTTAAAATCTGGTTATTACTTATAAAGATATAGGTCTAAGATCTTACTTTCTATCTTAATAGAAGCAATTTGTGCCTATGGGGATGAGATATAGCAACGGGCGTGGACTGTTGCAATTTATACCAAGTAGCCAGTAACTAAGTAGAACCAACAATTAAAATTTCAATAAAATCGGATTTGTAGTTTTTATACGAGCATGAATAGTGATTCGGTGAAAAATGTTGACTGACCAACCTGTTTTCGATTTTTTCCTGATATCTGAAATCTGAAACAGATTTCTGCCTAGGAAATTTTGTATTCAGATAAATAAAAACGGTATCAGAATGATAACAATGCTTGTGTTATCTTCCGTAAGCTCGAAGAGGAAATTTTAAAAGGCTTGGTAATAACAGTTCAAGGTAAGTAATAATCAAAAAATTAAACATGATGAAATTATCATCAAATTGTTAAAACCTTGATCTATGGTCAATTTTTCACTGTCATTTATTTTTGAATAACTCAATCGAAATAACTTAGTTATAAAACTTATCATATCTGACTTTTGTTCTTAATAGAAGTTGATTTTACAAAGACTTTGTAAAGTAAAGTTTTCAAAGTTAGAAAAAAAAAAAAACATATATATATATAATATAAAAGAACTAACTTTCTTATAAAAATCATGTCAAAAAGTTATTGTAAATTGTGTGTAATGGTAAAGTATTATTTTAAACAACATATTTGATAAATGTATAAAAAAAACAATATATAAATATATATTTTCTCTGGGTCTTTTAAGCCTGCTTAAAAGACCCAGAGGGAATATATATTTATATATAGTTTTCTATACATAAATGAATTTAAAAAAAAGGTTCCCCATCAGAAAAAAATGATAAAAAACATTGGATTTCTTTTATATTTTTAATAACTGTATGAGTAAATTCGACAAAATATTTGTCAAAACTAAGTTAACAATAATGCCAGATGAGGTCTAATTGTTATATATCACACGAAGTAAGTATTTATAAAGAATCTTGATTTTATATACCATTATATGGCTCTCGCCTCTCATATTGAGTAACTCACTCTGAGAATGATCCATGATCCCTCTAATGGTTTCGTAACGTCGTGATTCACAATATCCCTGACAAGGAGATCTAGATTTATTGAACTCTGGCCGTGGAAACCTTCACTATAGAGTAGAAGTACCCAAATAAAATGTCTGCTAAGAAGAGTGGTTCATAGCTTCCTTTTGTCCTATTATTGGTCTCAAGTCCAAAAATGTTTTTATATTAATACAGGAAGTAGACGGCCGCAGGCTGGCCATAGGCCAGTTGAGACCGAAAGAGCTCTGAACTCTACAGGACTATTGCATTAAAAAAAATCACATTGCACATTTATTTCTAGGAAGCATCATGCAATTACTATCCGGGTTATCGATGTATAGACCTCCTGGTTTTTTCCTCGAGATACCTTATCAAGATATAAATAGATAGCATTAAATAATTTTAATTAATTATTGTTCTATTAAATTTTTTAGACTTTTGATCCCATATAATAGACTCATTACATTGACAAATTTATCATGTCGTTATGGCGCCGCAATTATATGAACATGTATATTTCCAATTTATTTTTTTATCAATTGCGATGCGTTATTACAATAACGACAATTACAATAAATTGCAACATATTACTATAACTGTAGTATTGTGTGTGTAGTGTATGTGTGTAAAGGACTTATCTTCTTATGTATAAGAAGACAGTTTTTATTCTTCTTCTGTATTTATATATATATAAAGGACTTATCTTTATTGCAGTCATTAAATTTATAAAAACAATTTAATTAGCTCATTAATTTGTATAATATAAAGAAATCAATTTGTTTGAAATATATGTATTACTTTTTGTAACAAAAAAACATGAAATTTTCCCTATATAAAAAAAAAATTATTAAAATGCATTTAATGCTGCATTAAAAATAATTTTATTTATTCTAGGCAAGTAGCGATAATAATTGTATAAAATGTATAATTTTAATATTATATTATATATGTATATATATATATATATATATATATATATATATATATATATATATATATATATATATATATATATATATATATATATATATATATATATATATATATATATATATATATATATATATATATATATATATATTTAAAGAAGCAAGAAGTTTTAAAGAGAATTTATTTTGAATTCACTTTTTTAATTATATAAAATAGAAAAAACGTGATGGTATTTCCTAAATCTATGCATTTTAATGGTAACTTATCTAAAGGAATATTTTAATACATACTCCTTAATATAGGAAAATTATATTTGTAAGATCAATGAGTATAATTTCTGATATATTTAGAGGTTTATTATAAGTCAATTTCTATCTTAAAAAAATTATAATAAATAATAAAAAAAAACCGTCGACGACCAAAATAATTAAGATAGGAAAGTTTAGTGAAATTAATTAATTAGTATTATGAGGTACTAATCATAAGGTTGAGAGTGGATCAGTGTGTGTCAAGTTGGTTGAAGGTATTTTCTGGATCAGGATTTGAGTCGTTTAATAATACTATTATTGTTATATGTGAAAAAACTCAAAATTTATTTTAAAAAAATATTTTAGAGTTAAAATAATAATATTTATAAAGATAATAGGAGCTATCACAATAAAATATTGTATAATAAGAGTATGCCTTATTTGAGCTGAGCGAAGCGAAGCTCTTATACTACACTTTGCATTTGTTTAGACGCATACTCCTCCTGAACGACTGAACCGATTTGCACAAAATTCGGCATGGTCAATGTGACCAAACACAGGAAGGTATATATCTGAAATGGTCCAAATTGGTACACAGGTGTACCAGGTAGGTAATACGGGGTACAAAAGTTTCCTCTTGAACGGCTGAACCAATCCGCACAATATTCAGTACGGTCAATATGACCAACCACAGGAAGGATATATAAATCTGAAATGGTCCAAATTGGTACACAGGGGTACGGGGTACAGGGTACATAAGTTAAAATAGAATACGTCCTTCATGATGCATGTCGTTGTAAAGCTCTTTAAGAGTACAGTTATTGTTGTTATGTTCACTTTTGTCATATTTTCATTTAAGAAAGGGGTAAAATAGAAAAACAGGAAAAAAATGTAGATAATTAAAAATTAGAAATATTACTATTTGTGATCCGATTTTAGCTGTTTATAAATAAAAATGTTTATTGTTTAAGATTGAAATGCACGCTCAGCTCAATAGTGCATACAGACAACTGCATTGCACACCTAGTTATAATTCCATGTTAAATAAAAGCTATTTAAGTAAAGGAGTAGTAAGCAGTAAAATTAAGACAACAACCTGTCTAAATTTTACATCTCTAAAATTGAAACTTAGAGCCGAATTTAAGCCGTAGAAATGAGGTACTTGAAGAGAGTAGCAAGCAAAAGACCAAGAGATATATGTGATTGGGTAATTGGGTCAGAAATTCAACAAAATAGGGACGCTCAATACGGTGGCCTTGCAAAGAATGGATAACCTGAGAATGCCAAAATAAGTCCACTAAGCAAGATGTGAAGAACGAGACCCAGGGGAAGAAGAAATATTTATCTCGATGAATATCATGTCATCCACTTTAACCGAGAGATATCCCTTTACTAACGTGGACAATGTCCAGGGATAAAATGACGTGGACATTCTTTTGATCGTCCGTCCTCTACACTAAACGGTAGAAGAGGATCCGACTAAGAAAATAAGTAAAGTTATAATATTAAAACCTTTGTTTAAAATTTATAGAATCAAAACATTAATTTTTGTAAAAATGTATCATATTCAAAGGCAATAATCTTTTACATTTATTAAACCTTAGTTTAAAATCTATTGGATCAAAACTTAAATAGTTCTTTAATGGATTACCATAAATAATACAACTTTATATAAAAACAGTAGAAATAACTGCAATCATATTACTTGTATTAGACATGTTTAAATAAATAAATTAGTTTTCAATTTAAATTCATTATTTCTACTATCAATATGAATTTTTTTTTGTCCGACTTTGTTGGACGTTGGACATATTCTTATTATTATTACTTATTGTTATTATTATTAGAGTTTATAATCTCAGAATAGCAATATTTTATTTACAACCTTGAACTAATTCATTCACAAATGTATTAAAGCATAAAATAAATTTTATTGAATCAGATTTCACAAGTATACTAAGTTAAATAATGCTATGCGTTCATTCATTCTTTTACCTTACTTTAAAAAAAATACAATATCATAGTAAATTAACATAGACAAAATAATAAATAATTGTTGTTACGTCAATTGAACTTAACACCTGTGAAGTTTTTATTAATGTATACCTTAATGCGTGGGATTATTCATAATGAAATAGAAATATGTAACTATATATTTCACATGCAATCAAATATTATTTAATTGTTCGGTTAAAAACATTTTTTTTTTTTTTTGTTTTGTTTTACCCGGATCTTATAATCTTATAGAACATTTAATTTTACTATTATAAACGCTAGATGTTGAACAAAAAAGAAGAACAGTGAACAGTAAAAATAAAAGAAGTAGTACATTACGCGTCTAGTGCGGAAAGTACCATTTTGCATGCGAGTGTGGAGTTTGCACTGAGCGACAGCGAGGGTAGTAAAACCACACGAGCAAAGCAAAATGCAGTTTTCGCACGAGTTGCGTACCGTACTTATATCTACGATTGTGGATTTTAATAATAAATACAGAAAAAAATTTAATGATTAAATTCCTTTTAATAATAAATTCCTTGATACTAAGTTTAAGGATGTTTAATTTCTGTATTCTTGCTATTTGTTATGGTAGGGAATTTATTGGAAATTTACACTTCCTTAGATTTGTATGATGCGGATGTGACGCAATTAGGTAATTTTATTATGTTCACTTGATTTATAATCAAATGACCAAAAAACTAGAAGGTGAGAAAAAATAATGTTTATAAAATAATCATGTAAGTAAAGAGAAACAGTGTATTGAACATTAATTTTATTTTTTTAAATTGATATATGCTATAAATATAAATATTTACTTGTGATCACAAAAGAAAATATTTATATGTACCTATAAAAAGTAAGTGAAGAGTGACTGAGGAAATAATTATTTTTAACTCAATTGATATTTTGACACCGTCCAGAATTATTATGCTAAAATTAACATATTTAATCTGTAAAATGCAAATATTGTAATTTTTTAAATATTTTTTTTTTTACAAACGACTATTAAATAAATCAAAATTTACATAATGTCTTGTGTAGGCTAAATTAATATTCAAAATTAAAACTGTAAGGACAATAAGGATATAAAATAAACGAAATTATAAGTTATTGGGAAAATAATAATAATAAGTACGTAGTTTCTGGAAATAGATTTACTAAAATTAATTTAATCCGTCAATTAGTGAGGCACATAGCATCCTCCAGTTCTATGGTACATAATTTCATAATTTTATGATTTTAGAACCCTTTTTTGTCAAATTTATTTCATGTCCCCCCTTTTTGCTTCCGAGCTTACCAAAGATAACGGAAGCTATGAGATCCTTCTGAAGAACGACATTTTTTTTTGTTTCCAAATTTAAAAATTTCAGGACATTAAGAAACATCTTTGATCCCGTGTCTGTCTGTCGGTCGGACAGTCTGTCCATAAGTTCAGCGAACCAACATATCTTTAAAAAAAACGTATTGTTGGTCCCTTATTATAAGTTTCGACCATTTGTTTCATTTCCACATTTGCACCATTTTTTTGTGCACAAAAGTATTTTTTTATTAACACCTAATATCTTTAAAAGTGCTCATCAGATTTTTAAGAAATTCGTGTGATTTGTCAAATATAGATGTATGATTTGGCATATTCATTGCCAAATATAACCATATTAATTTCAACTGTCTCCGCTAATTAATTTTTGATAAATTGATATTTTAATTCATGTAAAAAACAATGACAAAGTAATAAATAGTCTTCCAATTAGTGTAACACATAGCTTCGTTGCATCCAATCATGTAAATGACTGATGTTATGCTTTTACAACCTAATGTGTAATTTATTTAATTGTTTCCCCCTTTTTTTTAAAAATCTGTCAAAATAATTAGTTGTTTTTTTTACTTGAATAAAATTACCAATTTAGCAATATTTAATGTGCGCAGGTGGTTGAAATTTATCTGGGATTATCTGCGGGCCACTCACGAAAAACAATCAAAATTTATTAAAAATCAGATGACAGCTGAAGATATAGGGGGATAAAGGAATGTATGTTTGTGCGAATGTCAAAGATAAACAAATGGGCGCTGAAGGGTGAAACTAAATAGAACCAATAATGTTCTAACATCCAAATTTCATTAAAATACCAATAATATAACTTCAATAATATAACAATAACATGACTTCAATGAAACAACCAGCTTAATAACAACAAACTTGGCAGCTTAAGCCAAAGAATTAAAAATAAAATTCTCGACCGGATTTGAGTCTATGTGATTGTATAATCTATCTGATAAGAGTGACATGAATAAAATAAGGCTAACTTGAGATATTAAAAAAAATTAATAAGTTAATTGTTTGTAATTTTAAGTAGTAAATTATGTATGGAATAGTGATAAAGAGATGTAAATGCTTGGAATCTGATGTAAAAAGATTAGTTATAATTTTTAATTTATGCATATAGTAAAATTAAGAAATCAGGGTAATACATAATTGTTAAATACATTTTCTAACAGACTTGTAAGATAGCTAGGAAGTTTAATAAGATAATTTTTAGATTATCTCCCGGAAATATCTTTGGCCCATACAGAGAAATATATTTATGTATTTTTGCCTTATTTTTAGAGCCTTTCCTTATGGGGTAGGGGGGGGGGGATTTTTTGCTTTTTGTTTCAATTATTTTGGGGGTAAAATAGCCGTCATTTGGAAAATGCCATACATATATTTGTAATCTAAATTTATAATACCTTTACTGTAATACCCCACTCAAAATTTTACAAAAAATAAAAAAATGTTGCGATCAGCTCGCAATTGCTTGCTGATCGAAGACATTTTGAGTTGTGAAGTTGGCAACATGTTTCCTGTTTTTGGGCAAAAAATTTTAACTTTTATACCAAATTTCAAATCTCTAGCTGGCATAGGTCGGGAGATATGACCCAAGATGCAACGGACGGACGGACGAACTACCAAAAGCATAAGAGTTTCTAGGGCGACCTCGAAACCCTAAAAATGTAGTGTGAGGTATCTATTAATTTTCCCCCTACTCTCCTTCCCCCATTTCTTAGCGAAACACAAACAGTTTCAAAAAGGACTGGAGAGCTTTCCCACACGGTTCTGTGAAACGGAAAAATTAAGAGAAAATAATTTAAAGATAAAAAGAACTTTTTATATACTACGTTTTAAATTTTCTGTTGAATCGTATGTAATGTTGATAATATAATTGTCATTGTTATATATAATATAATGTTAGTGAAAAAAAAAAATAGTTCCAAATTTATTTACTTCACATAAATGACAACCATCTAGAGAGCTGATCTTAAACCTATAAAAGGACAAATCTTTGTACAACGGATCTCCCCAACACCAAATCTAAACCGTGCCTTCGATAGATTTGAAATAATATTAATAATATAATCGATAAATAATATAATCGATATATTTCCTGTTTTGCTGTCATTCAATGTTTACCCCTAATAAAAAAGCACAAATTTGAAATACTATGGAATATTTCAAATCAAATAAAATAACTTGCGGATTTTTTCCGAACTAACTTTCCACACAGCAAAATTTGCTGAAAACGAATTAAATTCTGCTGAAAGATGGCTAAAAGTATTTAAAAAATGCATTGTCATCGTGTTCTGAGCTATGCTAAAAGTTTCAAATGTCTAGCTATTCGGGAAGTTAGTTAGAAATCGATTGCCAGATTTGTACCGGACAAACAAACAAACTAACAAGAATGCAAGCTAATAAAAACGTAGTAACCTGTAGACTAATATAACTAAGTCAAAACATAAACAAAACTATTTTACCGTAACTTAAAAATACATAACATTCTTAACACAATAACCAGCGATCATAGAATCCTTAAACGGAAAGATTTCCAACTCCCCTCTTTATCTACCTGTGTTAGACTACTAGCGCTCCACGGGAATTTGGAGGTTAATATTGTAGTTAAATCTTTTACACCAATCAAAATATTTTGAGTTTCTTAATTCAAAGAAATAAATTTATAAATTAATTTGTCAGTTTACTAGATTCGAACCCGGGAACTTTCGCATTCGGAGCAATCGCGCATCTCACACTGCCACCGAGGCTGTTTTTTTTTTTATTTTGTTTATTTACAAAATAGTACAAATGTCTGAAAACCAGTATTTGTTTATATTTTAGAATTCGAGGAATGTCAAAAGATCATAAGTAGTTTACAATTTTAACCGCCATCTGCCCGACCAGCGCTAGTGGTCTTACACCTCTAGAATACTGGAGTTGGATACCCCTGACAATAACATTCAAAAACAAATTTTGATAGGCAAACAAAACAATACAACAACAGGTAATATAGAAAAATCCCGTCAAGTACTTGCCAGCAAGTTACTAAAAGGGTCTCTTCGGTCGTACAAATTCATAAATACATTATTATTATGTTTATTTATTTTTTTTTTTTTACCAAAAAAAATGTATATAAGTTTCACTTTTAAGGCACAAGGTGTCCATATATTATCCTTTAGTATCTTCGGTATGCACATATTTGGTTATTTTAGGGGGTAAATGGCCGCTATTTTGGAAACACGATATACTTTTGTGAACAGTGCATTCGTGCCAAATTTCAATTCGAGTGGACCACTTTTCGATATGTTACGATTTTTTAAAAATTTTGCTTACTCAGCAAATGGGTTCAAGATTGCAGAAATGTTTGATTTTCCGGGCGGCATAACTAGAAGTATTGACTGAGTTGTCTAAGTTTCAACTCTCTAGGTTACGATGATCACTGGGCGCTACGATGATAACATACATACGCATGCTGAAAACCACTCCGGAAGGTCTTAAAAACAGCGAAAACGAATAATTCAGTTGATATCTCGAAATAAAATGTTGGGTGAAAAAAAGTAAAAAAAAATTAACATAATTGTATATTACGTAAAAAAATAAAATCACTCTTTTTCAAAACATGCACTAAAAAAAAAAAAATGTAGCCGCAGTACTAAAACATTATATGCATATGTCACTGAAGATAAATGCTTGGGGCCCTATAAAAAGTTTTTCCATTGTTGATTGCCCTCCCGTAATTTGTTTAAAAAGTTTTATCGCTAATGTAGTTAGGACAGCTTTTACGCACCGAAAAGGCAGAGGACAGAAGACCTTTCTCTCAATGGTATTGGCACCTCTCTATGGTACCTTTCTCTCTACGCATTGGTCCGTGTGTCTTTGGTATGAAAACAATGTTAGTTTATAATAATAATGTAGTAGATAGTTTCAGTGAAGATATACGTCTCCTGTCTTCTCTCCTCTGTATTTTCGGTTTATAAGTCGCTTAAGTTTCCACGTGTGTGCCAGTACACAAACCACAGATGTTGGCACCCAGGGGCTGGCAATATTGTATCATTCGTGTACCTCTAAACAAATATTTGTTTCATCCCAATTCTTTCTCTCAATAAATGTACGTGTTTGGGAAATAAAATACAACCTTTACTGAAGCACAGGCAGGGAATATAAACACAGGTATGACCTAATATTTCCTTTATAATTTGCAACGTTACTGAATATAAATGACAAACATTAAATTTTGGTCAATCAAATCCTAAATAAGTGGTTGATAGACAATTGGTTAATAACAATCATTGTAAGGACAATGATTGTTTTAAATTAATTTGCATAATAAGGTGTTTAATATTATAATGTACATTGAAGTGTACTTGCCACTGGTATTATATCACGATTAATATTTTAATACCAATTCTAGTAATGTAAATTGATATTGGGAAATGTGAGAGCAATATTTACTGAGCTATAATTATTCATCCGTTGATAATTCGTAGTTGGGTAACTGTTATGTAATTTATAGCTAATTATAGCACTAATAATAAACTAAGTTTATTTGGTTATCTAACCTACATCAAATTATTACGTTTAGTAACAAAATTAAATTAAATCAATATGATATTGATAAAACGTCTAGCTTTTAGATATAATTATAAACTTAGCATTTGTAGATGGTAATTTCCTTCCTTTGTCTCCCTGGAGGTCGTTAATGGACGTGTATCTCCGAAAGTACGTAACAAAATCATTTGAAATACTGCAGTTATGTTATGTGTAATGGTAATGATAATGATTCAAATACAGGTAAAAAAATCATTCTTTAAAACAAGTGGTTGAAAATTTATTTTAACAAAAACGCGTCCTCCATTTTCATTTAACACCCCACATATTAAATGAAAGAGGATTAAAAATATGTATAGTTGGTTTTCTGATTTGTATCAATCCATATTTGTGGTATAACATTGAACTTTTTATAACATTAAACATTTTTAAGCGGTTTTCGTTTCACCCTCAATCAAAATCAAAATCAACGAAGAAATTCAGTTATTCTTTGCCAAGAAACGGGGTTTCAAGGAATTTTCATATTTTGTCATAAAAAAACAACAAAGTCTTGGTAGTCTTATTGCGTTTGGACGATAAAAATGCATTTCAAAGGCGTTTGTTAACGACATTATAATAAACGGTTTAAAAGTTATAGCTAAATCAAACTTTTAAATGTCCGCCACCTTGAAACGCCGGGGCCAATCATGCTGGTAAACGAACTCGTCCGATTAGTTAAATTACCTACGGTCCCTTTGTGTGTACTAAAAGCACATACTTTGCAACTTCGTAATTTTTTTGTTGTTGTAATTGAAGCGAGCGTAGCAAGCTTCCTACATTCATAGAAATATGCTCCATGTCTGTGTATCTGTGTGTCTGTGTGTCTGAAACGTACGACGATAACTTGAGTAAAAATTGACCGATTTCGATGAAATTTGGTACACATGTTCATTTTGCCAATGCTCAGGACGAGTTTGTTGGACAACGTTGTCTGCCCAAGCGTTCGCGCGCATTGCTCGCGTAATCGTGCGCTTTAAAATTAAAATTGACATTTTTGGACAGGAAAAAATCTAACATTATCTATTCGATGAGACTAACATTTTTCAGTAAAACCAACAGCGACACCGCTATGAATTAATAAAGATGGCTAAAAGTATTAATAAAGCAGGGAGGGAGATAGTCAAGTAGAATTAATTGAAGCGAGCGTAAGCGAGCTTCTTACATTCAACGAAATATGCATCTTGTCTGTATGTCTGTCTGTCTGTCTGTCAGTAACGTTTACGCGTGTGACGATAACTTGAGTAAAAGTTGACCGATTTAGTTGCAATTTGGTATACATCTTTCTTTTACTAATACTCAGGCTAAGTTCGTTGGACAGCGTGATCCGTCCAAGAGTTCGCGCGCAATGCTCGCGTAAACATGGGCTTCAAATTTAAAATTGGAATTTCAGGACAGGAAAAAATTCTATCATCACCTATTCGATGAGACGAACATTTTTCAGAGAAAAAGTTTCAAAAAAAGATGTATGTATGCATATTTTTTGTTGTTGTGAAATTGGGGAAATAAATAAGTTACAAATATATGGGTCATTCTCAAATAAACTGTCACATTCGAAATCTGGAAAATGAACCAAACGTAAAATTCAAGTTCATGAAAACTAGCTTTGGACCTCATATAAATGGTGTGTGTGTATATAAGAGTGCACAAGTGATATGGTTTGTGAGTTCGACAATTTTCCGATTTTCTGCGAATTTTCCAAATCCCAGGTTAGGTGTCACGCGAGTGACGGGCTGGTTTTATTATTATTATTGATTTATTTTATTTTTTTTTAGGCCAATACTATGTAAGACTAGTTGTTGTTATGCAGCATACCCTAAAGCATAAAAATAATTAATGAAATTGACTTTTTGTGGGCAGTCTTAAGAAAGGTACTGTTAAACATAATTTAACTAACAACATTAATCCCATTTTACTCAGCATCCAATGCCCAATCTCTTTCACCTCTGAACTTGAGGTAAATGCAATTCAGGGCTCTCATATTAACTCATGTTTAATAAAAAATCTTAAAGAAAAAACTAATTCTCAGACTTTTGATCACGCGATTTACGTTATCTTTTGTATTATTAGTATTTTTATTTTTTTTATTTTTTTATTTTTTTATTTTTTATTTTTTTTTTTTTTATACGAGATATTTTTTTAATTTGAGAAAAATTAAGTAGGGAAAATAATAGTAATAGAACTAGTTTGAACAAATATTAGCATTATTTAGTATATTTTATCCACAATTTATAAAATTTTATACATATTTCACGTAACACTTAAGACGTATTAAAAAACCATAAAATCATCAGATAATGAAATCATAAGTTTTTTAATGATGGGTTGGAACAACCCACAAGCATAGACAGCGGTGTTTTTACTCTATATTTGGTATTTTTTACCAGGAATAGTCACTAGTTAACAGGCTTAATGCAAATCGTCACTCGTGAGACATTTCAATAGAAAAAATAAAATATTGAGAACGTAAGTGAACCTAGAAAAAAACAGACAAGTGTATGTTTATCAGCCATGCAAAGGCTATATGAAACTGAGTTCGAAAATGTCATATTTTTTTTTTATGTGTTAAAATACACGTCACCCGCGTGACCTACAATTAAAATACGCACCATAGTGACGGACATAGCCGACCATAAAAAAAGAAGTACTTCCGTCACCGGGCTCGGAGGATGCTGATGGCTTCTCACATGTATATGAAAGCTGTTCCCTTTCTCCCCACCCCGCTAACAACAAAAGACCCTTTCTAACGTCACCTTCCGTCCAAATCGTCACTCCCGTGACTCTTATTCTGAAAAGTTCCGGACACACACTTTATCTCCATTAAGGAAAAATCGATGTGTCTAAAAAAATATTTGCACCTTATTACGTCATCTACATAAGTAATATGAAAGTTAGGTCCCTGCCCTAATTTTTTAAGTTCATATTTTTTAACAAAAATCGTCACTGCAAATTTTCGAAATGGCCTCCGGACAGCTACTTTTGTTAATTTTTCCAAGAAAAATAATGTATATTTTTTTTATTTTTAATCATTTTTTAACATTTGATAGCTCAAAATGTACACTGCTTTGAGACGAACTCAATGATCCTTAGTAGGTTGAGATAGGAAAAAAACTCTATTCTGTAGAGCTTCCGGTAACCTCCGGACAGCAAAGTGACAGTTTATTTGAGAATAACCCATATAATTACGTTAATACAATATTTGGTAATATTATTTATTTATAGGCATCGCGTGGCTCTATCATTGAAGCGAGCGTATAGTAATAAATATTTATTGAATAGTGAAAAAAAAGATTATTGTGAATCATGATGAGTTGATAGATAATGGGTCTGGTAGTAGTGCAGCGGCTAGTAGTAAGGGAACCACCCCGCATTCTTACTATTCCACTAACCACACATCTCTATTTCAATATTTATAATTTGTATCTCTTTGCTACAAACAAACTACTGCATGTATCAAATTGAAATTTTGCATGCCTGTTTCAATTGTGCATCAGATGGTGTCTATGAAGTATTATTAAAATCGTTACGTTAGAACGTAAGATATCGGTAAAAAGGTTGTTTTCTCTATTTTAAACGTTTAGGCCCGCTTTAATAGTTTTAGCGATATTTATTAATTCATAGCGGTGTCGCTGTTGGTTTTACTAAAAAATGTTATTTGAAAAAAATGTTCGTCTCATCGAATAGATGATGATAGAATCTTTTCCCGTCCTGAAATTCCAATTTAATTTTTGAACCTCTAGTTTACGCGAGCGTTGCGCGCGAACACTTGGACGGATCACGCTGTCCAACGAACTTAGCCTGAGTATTAGTAAGAGCGTCATGTATACCAAATTTCAACTAAATCGGTCAACTTTTACTCAAGTTATCGTCACACGCGTGAACGTTACTGACTGACAGACAGACAGACAGACAGACAGACAGACAGACAGACAGACAGACAGACAGACAGACAGACAGACAGACAGACACGGAGCATATTTCGTTGAATGTAGGAAGCTCGCTACGCTCGCTTCAATTATTTACTTATTAATACTTATTTATTAATATCGTATTTCACTTTAGCTAATATCTGCTGGGTCCATCATACTATTTAGATAAACAAATATTCCTTAGAAAAGGCTTGTAGTCATTTTTTATTTTGTCGTGGAATTCTGAGCATGTGATAAAAGAATTTGCTTTAATAATAAGAAGCTCTTTTACAACTGACAGAGATAATCTTTCTTTTTCAGGCGTCCAAATAGACCCCATCATTGAAAGAATACGTTCAGTGGGAGCCTATAAGTACCAGGCAGATACATGGCGAATTCTACTATTTTAAATATACTAGGCATCGCGTGGCTCTATCATTGAAGCGAGCGTATTGAATCATGATGAATGTCATAGTTGAAGGTAAGTGGAAGAGGGTAGTGTAGGGAAGAGTGGGGGTACTCGGTACAAAGCTTTACTTCCTAAACAAACCATACACTATACGACTATAACAATCTTCACCACCCGCGGTAGCTTTTAAACAATTATTATAAATGTATCTCGTCACTACGCAAAGAATTTTGCTTGTATCAAGTTGAAATTTTGCATACCTGTTTCAATTGTGCATTAGATGGTGTATATGAAGTTTTATTAAAATCGTTTCGTTAGAACGTAAGATATCGGTAAAAAGGTTGTTTTCTCTATTATAAACGTTTAGGTCCGCTTTAATAGTTTTAGCGATCTTTATTAAGTCATAGCGGTGTCGCTGTTGGTTTTAGTAAAAAATGTTATTTGAAAAAAATATTCGTCTCATCGAGTAGATGATGATAGAATCTTTTCCCGTCCTGAAATTCCAATTTAATTTTTGTACCTCTCGTTTACGCGAGCGTTGCGCGCGAACTCATGGACGGATCACGCTGTCCAACGAACTTAGCCTGAGTATTAGTAAGAGGAACATGTATACCAAATTTCAACTAAATCGGTCAACTTTTACTCAAGTTATCGTCACACGCGTAAACGTTACTGACAGACAGACAGACAGACAGACAGACACGGAGCATATTTCGTTGAATGTAGGAAGCTCGCTACGCTCGCTTCAATTAAAAAAGAGACATTTCTACTAGAAAATGCTTCAAATATTTATTTCCATTTCTCATGAGTATTTGGGGTTTCGTCTTTTGGTAGGGTAGCCCATTTAGCTTGCTGATTTTTCTTAAAATCCGGACGCAAAACCGGCAGATGTTTCAAATCCGGACAGTCCGGAGGAAATCCGGACGTATGGTAACCCTAGACATTCATCATGATTAACAAATTTTAATATACAGTATTTTATTGCAATACGCTCGCTTCAATGATAGAGCCACGCGATGCCTAGTAGGAGGTGGGAGGTGGCTGGGTTCCCCCACCTCTCTATTTTACCTCCCTATCAACTACATTGCAAGCCTAGGCACAGATAGACTTCTTTCTAGACCTCACTCATCGTTTATGATTAACTATTTTTCCTATTATCTATAAAATGTATTGCATTACGCGCGCTTGAAAAAAAAATGTTCGTCTCATCGAATAGATGATGATAGAATTTTTCCCGTCCTGAAATTCCAATTTAATTTTTTAACCTCTCCTTTACGCGAGCGTTGCGCGCAAACTCTTGGACGGATCACGCTGTCCAACGAACTTAGCCTGAGTATTAGTAAGAGGATCATGTATACCAAATTTCAACTAAATCGGTCAACTTTTACTCAAGTTATCGTCACACGCGTGAACGTTACTGACAGACAGACAGACAGACAGACAGACAGACAGACTGACAGACAGACAAGATGCATTGTTTGTTGAATGTAAGAAGCTCGCTTCAACTAAGTTCTTTTTTCATCGGGGAAAAAAGACTAGGTGTTTTGAGGGGACCAGATGTATGGTTAACCCATAAAATGAATGCTTCGCACAATATAGATCTGCACGTTACCTATCTCGTTCAGAATAATATTGAATAATGAATGTTATGAAACTCATTCTAAGCGGCTTCCTTGTATGTGAGAATATTCATTTAAGAAAGAAGCCAAATGTGGTAAAATATATATATAAATATTAATATATATATATATATATATATATATATATATATATATATATATATATATATATATATATATATATATATATATATATATATATATATAAATTATAAACATATCTTGCAAAATGCTCATTAAACAAATTATAAATTTAAATGTATCAGGGAAAAAAGATAATAATAAGCATAGATGATTACCCAAGACTGCAAAAACAAAATGTATGTCAGTCACTTTCCGGAACAGAAATTATTAAATTTACATATACAACCTCAATCGATGTACATAATGAAGGTATAAATACTTTCCAAATAATCGAAAAAGATCGTTTCCTTATCGGAAGACACATTTTAGTTCCTGAAGACGGTATTTTGCGCTTGTTATTTAATAATTAACTCTATATAATGGTTACGGCATTATTGATTAAAGTATAAGAGAGGAGTAAAATAATATAATATATAACTAAAATCTCCTTAGATTTTAGAGTAAATAATCTAAAATTATATTTATAAATTAAATAAGTCTACAGAATAACTTCATAAAATATTTAAAATAAAATCATTTACCTAAAATCTATAAAAAAAAAAAAAATGATTTGTTTTAATTTAACCATATTAAACATAAATGCTTATTTGTTTGCTATATACATAATAAATATTAAATGAAGAAATAATATATAATGATGATACCATAAAACTATTATAGTGAGGACCCTCAGTAATGAATGGAAAACTCTAAAGCGAGGGCCCTGACTCGTAAGTGTTTAATAATTAGATGTACATCAGTGAACCCCTACGCTACACTCATAGTGAATCTGTCATAGTGAAATAATGGTAATGAATCAAATTTAATATACCGCATTGCTTCGAATGTAAGACCCACATTTGTCCCTGGTTTTATTGCTTCGCGAAAATCGGTGTGGGTCTTTTACCAAGGTGCGTCTTATAATCAATGAATTCAAGTGCAACATATCTAACCTCTCTTCTACAAACTTCTCTTTCAAGAGTATCGCTGAGATCTTGTTTTACTTTTTATTTTCAATGCTCTGAATTTTGCCGGGATATCATTGTCAGGCCCTCCTATATCATTAATTTTCAGGAATTTTAACATGCTCAATTTCAGATGAATTTTGGGTGGAATCGGTCCCGTTGAACCTATTAATTTCTTGTTTGCTTAAAGATTTTATGTTCAAAATCTAACTTTGTTATTTCTCAGTCGTAAATCTAAATAAAGATTCAAATGCTCCTTATCTCTAAATAAAGATTCATTATTCAAACAATAAAACAATATCCATGGTAGACTGCATAAATTTGAGTTTTTCCTTTGAAACAGGGTGCGCCGTATATTCGATGCATTAATGTTTTTTCCCAAATTTTTGGTCGAAAATCGGGATGCAACTTAAATTCGAGGCGTCTTACATTCGATGAAATTCGGTAGTATTATATTAAATTCACGAGTGTCACCACTCAAACAAGTGGAAAAATCACCGCTAGAGATTTCTCTATAGTTAAGGAACTCAGAAAGACATATATAATTTTATGTACGGTCACTGTGCAGTAAAAAATGATTACACTGCATATATTTATATATATTAGTAGCATGTTAAGTGATAGCTTATATATGTCGGAGAATATTATGTTGAGTTTTAAAGCAATGCTCATACGCAGTCTATTACCGCACTGATAGCAGACTGCGGCGTTTTTGCCGCATAGTTTTAGCACCACACTTTAGATAAACATGGATAAGATGGTAATATGTTTCTTTTAATGTTAAATATACCCACTGATAAGGGACAATTCACACAAGATGCACTTATTATTAAACCTGGTGACCGAAGATAATGTTTCGTACGTAAAACGTGCGGTATTATTATAGGCCAATTACTTTATAAGCCCATAATAGCTTCTTGAATGAAATATAAACATTAAATTTTAACCTATTTGATTATGGGACATTTAAATCATTACAGACAAACTTTATATAACTCTTAAGTATGATTTTAATTAAAATAAAGCTATTAATTTGGTACCAAGAAGTATAATATAATTACAAGATAAAAATAACTTTTTATATACTACGTTTTAAATTTTCTGTTGACTAAAAAGTCATAAATTTTAAACCCGTCAAAATGAAGATTGTAAATATGGGTCATGTCAAAACAAATAAAAAAAAATATGCGGATTTTTTCCGAACTGACTTTTCATACAGCAAAATTTGCTAAAAACGAATTAAATTCTGCTGAAAGATGGCTAAAAAAATGCATTATTAAAATAATACAATGTCATCGTGTTCTGAGCTATTCCAAAAATGTTTCAAATGTCAAGCTACTCGGGATGTTAGTGTTAGTTTAAAGTCGATTACAAGATTTGTACTGGACAAACAAACAAACAAACAAACAAGAAAGCAAATTAATAAGAACGTAGTAAAAAAAAAAAAAAAATGGATTTTTTAAAATATTTAGTGAAGATCGAAGCTGATTGGTTCATGAATTGTGATAGAGAAAAGTAAGTTGTTTGTTTTTTCATTTGATGTATTCTGGAACTTGCGTGTATCAAGTAATAAAATAGAGTTTTTTTCTTTTTTTTAATAATAGAGTATTATTGATAAAGTTAATCCCGAAAGCAGCCATATCAAATTAATTAATCTGATATCAGTACAGAGATAACTGATAGAGATCTATTCAAGTGGTGGAAACTAGCCTGTATTATTTGCCATTGAGGTTTTTCTAACAAAATTATATATCTAACGTTTTGTTTTTAATAGCTATGAGAAGGAACTGTTGAAGATGATTATCGGATGGAATTGAAGGCGCCTGACGGAGGTTTGACCTGTTTCATTACCAAGGTACAAGGGAAAGCATGAGATGGGAATTCCCCAAGCTGGCCGGAGTCTATTCAAGACGTCATTACCACGAGTACACCAAGGATACCGGAGAGAGGGTAACATGGATGGGAGACTGACCTCTTACCACTGGGGAAGTCCCAAGTACCAGGCACTTAAACTTCCTAAGCGATCTCTCCACTACCTTCTACCTAATCAACCAAGATTCTCTGGAAATAACTTAGGAATCCCGGCCACAACTATGTTTATTCTTATATACTTAATTTAGTCTGTGTTTCGGTTTCAGATGGATAAGATGATCAATATCATTTCAAACTATTATTCGTAAAAGTGTCGATAAAAAAAAAATAAACTGTTCAAAAAAATTGTCAAACGTTTTCTCTTTACTAAATCAAAAATTTCTATCTTAAATAATATTATAATACAATTAATTCTTCGAACACAGTGAAGAGAAGGTGAAATAAAAGTGGATTATTGTCATACTTTTCAAATCTCACTATTGCTAGATTTGTCTTCCTTCAATGTTTTTGCTGTCTAGTTCTATCTTCTATATTTATTATAGGATTGCTCTTCTTTAAGAACTTTGTTTGCAGATAGAAATGAAACAGGAGTTGATTGATGGAGAACTACAGACCAATTTAGAGTCAGTGAAACAAAAAAAATGATAATGTCTTCAACTTTGGCAAATACCTATCTGCAAACAGTTCATTTAAAAATGATAGATTATAAGGACTTGAAATAAAAAAATAAAATTAAAAACCAAATATCAGATAGAAAAACATAACAGAGAAAGTATTAATAGAACAGAATATTATCTAAATTATAAACGAGTATATACAAATACCTAATATCGCTGCCTGTCTCATAAGAATATATCTGTAACCTCTAGATCTACGACCGTGAAATTTTAAGTAGGTTCCTCTTACCTCCTATGGGCTCGCTAAGGATGTTTTTTATCCACCATCTTAATACAATGACGGTAGGTAATTATATTAAAAATTCTATGTAACGATATTTTAAAAATTCTATGTAACTTCCAGAACCAATTGCACTAGAATCTATAAATTTAGCTTCCTCTTGTGCAAAAAAGTGTCTAACATCAAGCTAGAATTTTGTAAATAAGTAAATCTTTTGGTGCCTTTTAAGCATTTGTGGTGGCCTAAGTTCGTCTGCAGGACATAGCTTGGCAATAAGAAATTGAAAAAAAAAAAAATCCGGGGGACAGCGGCCATTTCCCACCCTTTTTGGTGGACAATGTAACGTTCATGATCCTGTACGAACTTAGTTAGTAGACCAATCATCAAGTTGATGGTCACGTAATAGGTTAGTTTGTCAAATAATACTCCAAAGTAAAGAGGCCACCTATTAAGTGGCAAAACTACCATCAACTTGATTTTTGGTTTACTAACTAATTTCGTAATCAGGATCATGAAAGTCATTTTGTTCACCAAAAAGGGCGGGACATGGCCGCTCTCCTCCGGTTTGGTTATTTTTTTTAAAATGCCTGTTGCCAAGCTATGTCCCGCAGACGAACTTAACCGACCACATATTTTTAAAAGGCACCAAAATATTTACTAATACATAAAATTATAGCTTGATGTTAGTCAAACACTTATTTGCACGCTATCTCCTGGACTAATATATACACATACATAAATATATATATATACATATATATATATACATATATATATAATATATATATATATATATATATATATATATATATATATATATATATATATATATATATATATATATATATATATATTATTCCAAGTATTAAGTTTCTAGCTTCTGAAGATTAATTTAGGGTCAATTCCCCCCTTCTTGTTTTGATTTGCCCCTATTTTTCCCTTCAGGGAATAAATTTTGGAATACCCGTTTTTGGCAGACATCAATATGATTACAGAATTTATCATACCAAATACAATGATTATATTTCAGTGTTTCACAGAAGTATAGTACTTGGTTTTATTATATATATATATATATATATATATATATATATATATATATATATATATATATATATATATATATATATATATATATATATATATATATATATATATCACTGAGAGGGAAAATAGGGGCAAAGTAAAATAAGAAGGGGAATTGCGCCCAAATTAATCTTCTGAAGCTATGGGAACTTAATACTTGGGAAAGGGCGTCTTTTTAGGATGTAAGCGCATATTAATTAAAACATGATACATCCAATTTAACCCAGGGATAAGTTAAGACGCCAGGAGGGTGGGGATTATAGGAGGACAAGTCAAATTTTCCTGAAAATTAGCAATCAAAAATGAATATCTAGAAGTCGTAATCAGTTGCTAACAAGGGACTTTTGCAAATTGTATTTGATTCATGGAGGGTATCTAAATATTCTTGTTAAGCGAAAGAATTGTAATGCTTATTAATTGTAATAAAAAGAGGTGGAAATAAACAGGAGTAAAACTAAAATGTTGACAGTGAACATACCCAGAGATACAGACATATCCATTGGTGGAAAGGAGATGGAGATAGGGAAATAATATGTTTGTCAAGGCACCTTAATCAGCAGTGAAAAGAATGGACAAGAAAAAGAACTGAATTGAAGGACCACTAACGCATATAAAGCGTATAATAAGTATAGCCAGTTGTTTAGATCGGATTTAGATATAAAGCAGAAAAGTAAATTATGGAGAATATGTGTGGAACCGGTACTTATGAATGGTGCTGAAACGTGGACGCTTACAAAAGAAGAAAGAATGATCATAAATAGTGTAAAGTATGATGGAGCGGAACATGTTGAAGATCACAAGAAGAGAAAGAAAGAGAAATAACTGCAGGTACGGTTTAACTCACGAAGATAAATGGGTATCCGTGATGAATAGGAAGTGGAAATTGCAAGAATCACAGATAACAGGTGGACAAACAAATTATAGAGTGGTACCCGAGAGAAGAGAAAAGAAACAAGAAACCGAGGTTGGCCCAAGCAGAAGTGGGATAGAGAGATGAGAAATGTGGAGGGGTCGCCTGGAAGAGAATGGCCATGAACAGAGTAGAATAAAGAATGTCTCAAGTTCACTATTAAGTATGGCTCTAATTTATAGATAAACACGATTCTAAAAAAGAAGAAATAAATAACATTATATAATTTGCATGCTTAGACTTGCATCGACTACCAATCAATAAACTATATTAATAGTTTATTGATTGTTAGTTATAATAATTATTATAGTTATATTTACTCGTCCGATTTTAATGAAGTTGGATGATAGATGATAATTAGTCCATTGTCGGTCCCATTTAAGTTCAACCTTCTGTACCCTATTATTTCTCTTCCACATGCGCACAAAAATACATTTATTCACACCTAAATCTTTAAAAGTACTAATCCAATTTTTAATTAATTTGGGTGATATGTTGAACATAGCCCACAGATGGTCCCTAATAAATTTCAACCGTCTGCGCTCTATAAATGTAAAAGATTAAAACAAGTTTGATAGATTTAAAATAAAAGACGGGGGAAAAATAAATAAAGTAGATAATAATGGTTTCTAAAAGCATAACATCATTTGAATACGTTACAGGAAAGCGAGGAAGCTATGTGCCACACTAATTAGTAGACTATGAAATAGTATTATCAATTATTATATATTTTATTATTGCTTCCGAGCTTACCGAAGGTAACGGAAGCATTGTGTTCACTTTTGAGAACGAAAAACTTTTATGCCTCCGATTTCAAAAATTCCAAGACAGAAATCCGTTTCAGACATCAGGGAACATTTTTGGTCTCGTGTCTGTCTGTCTGTCTGTCTGTCTGTCTGTCTGACGGTCTGTGTGTCCGCGAATTATGAAACGTGCGACGATAACTTGAGTAAATGTCGACCGATTTTGATGAAATTTGGTAGACATGTTCATTTTAGCAATGCTCAGGACGAGTTCGTTGGACAACGTTATCCGTCCAAGCGTTCACGAGCAATGCTCCCGTAAACGTGAACTTTAAATTTAAAATTGGAATTTTAGGTCGGGGAAAAAATCTAACTTCATCTATTCAATGAGACAAACATTTTTTTCAAATACAATTTTTTAGTAAAACCAACAGCGACACCGCTATGAAGTGTTAAAGATCGCTAAAACTATCAATAGTTTTTACAAAATAAACAATTTTACAATAAAGTAATATAACAATAATTGTTATAGTATATGATAGGATGCGAGGAAGCTATGTGCCACACTAATTGGCAGTCTATTTTTATCTTAATTTATTCATAATTTTGTTTTTATGAATGTCAATGTTTGAAATTTGTCTAAGTTCTGTAGGTATATTTTGTTATAATAAATTGGTCTGAGATAAGTTGCATGTAGTTGTTTTTTAGTTGTGTAAGTCTGTGGTACCTGCATCTTAAGATGTATTTATGATTTTTGTCATTTGATTAGAGGGAAAAAATTCAGTAATTGCTTTCTGATTCAAAGATTTAACTGCCAGTACTTTAATATTGAGAAAGGTCAGGTATGAGGGATGCCTTTTTGGATTTTTCATGGTCAATATCATGGTCATCTTTATATTGACTTTTTGAATTATTGAAGCGAGCGTAGCGAGCTTCCTACATTCAACGAAATATGCTCCGTGTCTGTCTGTCTGTCTGTCAGTAACGTTCACGCGTGTGACGATAACTTGAGTAAAAGTTGACCGATTTAGTTGAAATTTGGTATACATGTTCCTCTTACTAATACTCAGGCTAAGTTCGTTGGACAGCGTGATCCGTCCAAGAGTTCGCGCGCAACGCTCGCGTAATCGAGAGGTACAAAAATTAAATTGGAATTTCAGGACGGGAAAAGATTCTATCATCATCTATTCGATGAGACGAACATTTTTTACTAAAACCAACAGCGACACCGCTATGACTTAATAAAGATCGCTAAAACTATTAAAGCGGACCTAAACGTTTATAATAGAGAAAACAATCTTTTTACCGATATCTTACGTTCTGACGAAACGATTTTAATAAAACTTCATATACACCATCTAATGCACAATTGAAACAGGTATGCAAAATTTCAACTTGATACAAGCAAAATTCTTTGCGATAGTGATTTGCGTAGTGACGAGATACTTTTATAATAATTGTTTAAAAGCTACCGCGGGTGGTGAAGATTGATATAGTCGTATAGTGTATTGTATAGGTTTGTTTAGAAATTAAAGCTTTATACCGAGTACCCCCACTCTTCCCTACACTACCCTCTTCCACTTATCTTCAACTATGACATTCATCATGATTAATAAATTTCAATATACAGTATTTCATTGCAATACGCTCGCTTCAATGATAGAGCCACGCGATGCCTAGTTATATATTGGTTGGAAGCGCAAATTGCCTGCCATTTCCCAAGATAAGACACAGTAGTTCAAGAGAGACTCGACTAGAGCATGGTAGACCATTCTCACAATAGATTTGTCGGCAAAGAGGCTGACTTTAATAAAACTGTAGATGGTTTTTCTGATCCTTGAAGCCATCCACGAGATGTGTTGCTTTCACTGAGCATGTTCCTATTTAATTTCATTATAACGTGTCTTCAAGCTAACCTCGAATTTTTTGTATTATTTTTATTTTAGAACTGGGGACCAAGTGCGCATAGCGCTTAAAAGGAAGAGCAAAAGCCTTAACAACCCCCTGAAAAAAACCTGATTTTTCTTCTCTCACCATCCCCTACACGGGGGCATATCGATGACACTATTTATAGATTAGGTTTTAGCAAAATCCTTTCTAAAGAGATTTGTCCATTTATATATTAAAGATATTTGGTTTCTTGCTCTAATGATGTTATAAATATAGCGAAACGTAAGCATAAACATTCCCACTGTACTTTATTTGGCAGCATCTCGCTAACACACCCTCTCATTGTAAATTAATTGAAGCGAGCGTAAGCGAGCTTCTTACATTCAACAAACTATGCATCTTGTCTGTCTGTCTGTCTGTCAGTAACGTTTACGCGTGTGATGATAACTTGAGTAAAAGTTGACCGATTTAGTTGAAATTTGGTATACATGTTCCTCTTACTAATACTCAGGCTAAGTTCGTTGGACAGAGTGATCCATCCAAGAGTTCGCGCGCAACGCTCGCGTAAACGAGAGGTTCAAAAACGTTTATAATAGAAAAAACAACCTTTTTACCGATGTCTTACGTTCTAACGTAACGATTTTAATAAAACTTCATATACACCATCAATTGAACCAATTGAAACAGGCATGCAAAATTTCAATTTGATACATGCAGTAGTTTTTTTGTAGCAAAGAGATACATGTTATAATAATTGAAAAGGAGATGTGTGGTTAGAGGAATAGTAAGAATGCGGGGTGGTTCCCTTACTAATAGCCGCTGTACTACTATCATACCCTATATCTATCAACTCATCATGATTCACGATTATCTATTTTTCAATATTCAACACATATTTATTACTATACGCTCGCTTCAATGATATCAAGTGTGAAAATAACATCAACTTGATTTTTGGTCTACTAACAAATTCTGTACTCAGGATCATGAAAATCATACTGTCCACCATAATTGGCGGGACATGGCCGCTCTCCAGCATTTTGTTTTTTCCAAATTCCTATTGCCAAGCTATGTCCCGCAGACGAACTTATATTCCGATCATATATTCTTAAAAAGCACCAAAACATTTACTTGTGTACAAAATTCTAGCTTGATGTTAGTCAGACACTTTTTTGCACTCCTGGACTATTAGCAGAATATTACGCTTAAATACGAGTATATAAAAATGTTCATAAATCGCAGATCGCAGGTTCTGAACATTTTTATAGTAGTAACCTTTTCTTAAAATGTTGCTGCGCTTGTTTGTTATTTTGCTGACACTTCGATATTTTGCTGCTTGTTTTTTAGACATGTTACAAAAGAAAATGACATTTTGCAGATTGAAAACAGTACAACAATGCTTAATTTTGCTGCCGTAAGTAGATAAACTTATTTTTTGGTCGTTTATAAAAATATCATCTTCATAAAACAAAACAAAACGTATTCGAATAGAAAATGTTTTTCTCCCAAAAAACCATTAATTTTACTTTCGGTTTTTGGTCCGAATTATCAAATTAAATAGGCAATTTTACCAGACAATTTAAACATCGAAAACACAAAATTTTGACCAGCCATTTCAGAAATATCGCAGTTAGATCGTTGAGCAGACTTTTGAACTTAGACCTTATATATTTCAGTGTTTCGGCGCTCATCAATCATAGGTAAAGGCCATCATAAAGTACATGATAGGACAAAAAAAGAACCATTAGTCCAAATTTTTATGATGTCAATCCGCATATTGGCTAAGCTATTATATTGCGTATACATCGCAAAAACATGGGAAATTATATTGATAAATCTTTGCTGCCATATTTTCATCCATTTCGTTAACTTTATTATATACTTCATTGCCAAAAACTGATTTTTTACTATAGTATATTATTAGATATGTTTTGATCGTAGATGTTAAAACTAGGTCAATGAACAAGTTAGAAATATACTTGGCGATTGTCGGATATATTTAAAGCAACCCCGAAAATATTTTATTTAATCAGTGTGTAGCGAGGTCTCTCTGTTTCATTTCCCGAATCAATCGTTTGGCGTTTCACAGCCAAACCCGTTTTTCGATGTTCTTCAAATTTTGCATGGATGTTCCTTAAAGTCATTTATTCGATCATATATGACTTTTTTTTAAGCGAGTTCTAGTGTCCAACGTGTCGTTCAATTTTCTTCAAATTTGACATGGATGTTCCTCAAAGTCTTTGATATCGATGAATAAGTTTTTACATTTATTATTTACTTTTTGTTTTTCTTGAAATTAGGTATGAATATGTTTCCTTGAAGTCTTTAAAATCGATGAACATCAATGTTATCGTTCAAGGTCTACTGTTCACATAACTGCTGTAGTTATGATTTAAGTTCTTGTTGTTAAACTGCGGTAAGAAATATGCGTTATTTCTGACTGTGAATTTAATTTAACGTTATCGATTCAATGATATGTTGTTCAATCAAAATGAAGCACCAAGATTCTTCAGTTTCATTAATCTTAATTTATTTTCTTATTTCTTTCATTCTTAAATTTTTAATTTATGACAATAGTTGGAACTGTAATAAAAATGTACTCAAAGTGTCAGTGTCGAGCCTTAACTTTAGTATACATAAACTTTATATTAATGAAATATTATTAATTAGTACTCTATATTTATAACTAAAATTTGTATAATGTTAACTTTCCCCATTTAAAAAAGGCAATCTATGTTATTACATTTACAGACCTCAAAAAATGTATTTTCAAATTTAGAATAAATAATCTACCACGCTTCTACCATAAAATAAAATATATGAGCCGACCAAAGACTATATAAAATAATATTTGTTTTTAGGTCAAGCATCCGGATTTAGTCTAAGTAAAAGTCTTTTATGTAGCATACATAATTTTATACCTAAAACAATATTTCTACGGAATGGTTCGTTCCCTGGCTATTCCCAAAATACCAAATACTTTTATTGCTATGTATTATTCTTTAAATGTATTCTTAAATCTAGAGAAGCTCAAGCTTCTGCTTTTTATTTTTAAAGAAAGTACTAATGCAAATAAATAAAAATACTTAAAAAAGAATATAAATGTTTCCTTCTTGGCCCATAAAATGTTAAGTTTATTATTAGTTTATATTGTTATTAATTTTATATACTACTGTAAGTAGTATACATAATATATATCCTTGCCCAACTCCGGGAATTATCATCTACATTTAGATATTCATCTTGCCCCGCCATATAAATTGGTAGCTCCTTATGTTAACTGGCCTCTAACTTATTGCGAATGTAAATTGCTAATGAAGCGACACACCAACCCCGTGTCAACTATTACATAATATATAATTGTATTAGACCTTTGGCAGGCCCAACCCCTGCAAGGGCTGTTGCGCCACATATTTAGTCTGTATGTATTATTGTATTATATACGATTTGTAAATTTTTGTTTGTCATTGTCAAACTCAGAAAACAAATGTAATTAACTGAAAACCTAAATTGGACAAAAATTCTTATACAAATATCATAGAATGGCTTGGTAACAAAAATGATAGAAATATCCAAATAGTAACAGTTTTTTTGCCAATAACAATTTATTATATATAAGAACCTTCTGCCAAAAGTTTCTCATTCTGCTTCAGTTTCAGTCTAAAGCTAAAATTTTTAGAAAACAATAAGAACAATTATTATGATAGAGGTCTCTAACAAAATTTGTCATGCAGGTACAATAAGTATACTATATCAAACTAAAACACTATAACACGAAGTTTTTATTTTAAGTCCTTTATACGCACACACACACATAATGTATATGAATTTTGGTTTTGTGAGTCATCGGCAAGTTGTTGGTTTATAAATCAGGCTTTGAACATTGTTCATAGCAATCACAGTTATTGAGTTTTTAGAGGCAACTTAAAATTATAAATTGTATCAGTACTGATGTAACAACTATATTATTCAATAAATTTTAAATAAAAATATAAATATTTTAGTTTTCGCATGTGTAATTTCTTTCTTGTGTAATTTACTCAATGTGCAATTCTCTCCATGTGTAATTTTAGCATAATTTTTCCACGTGTAATATTTTCTTTTAAATTTTATCCCATGTAACCAAATGGCGGTGTTATACGGTCTGTTTTATCTTCGATATATTGCGATAAAAATTGCATTGGATTTTACTCAGTCAAAGTCATCAGGCATCAAGAATCCGATTTCAATGAGGTTGGTTTCGCTAAAAAATTACAAGATTACAAGAGTTCAGGTAAATACTACTCAGAACCAAACTTTATTCGTTTACACAGTTCCGTTCGATATGTAACGCTTCGGGGCGTTTCAACCTTTCTCTAGAATTTAATGCATTTTCACGTTTAAGGTTCCCTTAGATTTAAAAAGTAGTTATTAAAAAATGTCTGTGGTCCTATAATGTATACGAGGTCTAAAAATTAATTATTTTCAACAAAATACGTTCTCATGCACGTACATTCTGCACGCATAAAAGAATAGTAAAATTTAATAAATAATTAAAATTAACTAACTCATATCGCCACAAATACTTTTTTATGTAATATGCTTAAGTTAGCAGTTAAGTTTATGTGAACTGTAATTTTAAAGCAATTAAGGAAAAATTAAATGCATTTACAATTGGAAATAAATGCTTAGTAATTTAGTTTCTATAAAAACTACATTCATGGGAGAATGAGTTATTACATAATTTAATTTAATATATTTATCTTTTAAGGTTGTAACTAATAACATTTCCTAATTAATTGTTTATGTTAATGCTTACGTGAAATGTAACCTTAATTATTGATAAGTGAATGTTATGAGGTAAAGCTTAAATGAGTATAATATCCCAAACACGTGTGGTTTTATAGAGTTTAATAACATAAATACTTAATAATGTATTCGAGGAAAAGCAGGTTATTTCCATGGAAGTTTTGCTTGTTTTCGACACTAAAGATTATTATTGCCGTATATTAAGATCACTTAAATAGCCTTGCTCAGTGTGAAAACAATTTGAAATTTATTGTTTCATTTGTCAATTTCTAGTGATAGTATAGTTATTCAATTTAGTCAAGGATCAGTAAACGTGAAAGGCTAAAAGCACATGATTGGAGCCACAAGCCTACAATTATGATCGCATCTGGCTCGTTATATTGAGGTGATTCATGTTTCAAACAAACAATTACTTTGAATAGACGTGGAAAATAACTGATTCTGGTTTTCTGTTGATCAAGAACATAAAATAAGACCAAATAGTCTTGCACATAGCTTCCTCACGCCCAATTATTGGACAAATGGTCACATGAGGTTTGGATCTGTTTCGATTCCCAAGGGGATCACATTAATTTTTATGTAAAATCAAATTTTCGTAGACAACTGATATTAATTTGTGGGCTACTTCAGACAAACGCATTTCTGTAGATTCAGAATGAGTGTCCTATTAATTAACTAGAATTTGTGTGCAGAAGGTTGACAATAATATAGTAGGGCACTCTGTGGGCCAAACCTTTAATACTCTGAAAATAATTTTAATTTTTAATACTTGAAATAATTTTATCATTTTCGATGATATTGATGATTTCATCATCATGAGTAGTTTAAAAAATAGAGGCCTGTAGTTCAAATCCCAGTGCTGGAGTGTATTTGTTTCCCGTAGTTAATAATAATTATAATTTGATTTAAATTAAAATATAAGTTTTAAGAAGCAATGTGTGCAGAAAGAAATATAATATGGCACTATCCGTGAGCTCACTTTTTAATACCATCAAAAAACAAATAACGAATTATTGCTTTTCCTTAATTTTTTTTAATTTTTGTTGACTCAGCAAAATTGGTTAATGGCCTCATAAATCTACGATTTTCCGGGTAGCACAACTACACGTAAAGACTGATTTTTGTACCAAGTCTAACAGACAGACACACTCACAGAAACCACTCAAATTGTCTTAAAAACACCCAAAACGGGATTTAGTAATAAATATTATAGTAAATATGGACATATGTACACACATAAATCTGTAAAGAGACACAATGTAAAATCAAAAATCATTTTTAAAATTAAATCACACTTAAACTTTCCCATACGGACTTTTTTTTAAATAAAATACATTTTTTTAAACATTTAATCTAGAAAATCCAGAATTAAGCTCCGATTATTCTATATTTAATTAATTTTCATATGTTCTCGGAACCATGTATAATCAAAAACATACCCATGAATCCCATGTATAATGGGAAAGCAATGTATATGGGGGGTATTGCTTTCCCATGTATAATGGGAAAGCAATTTACAAATTTATTAATCAAATTATCCAAGCGTTAAGAGAGTTACATTTGTTAACGGTTATCCAATTATTGGGGAGCTTCGCTCCTATATAGGAGATACATTTACTTTCTCGATTTCTGCACGTTGAATGATTGGATTTTACTGACCATATTAACTTTATAACATTTCATCAATATCGGTACAGTAGTAACGGGTGGTGTGACAATCTTTCATTAAAAACAATTCAATTGGATTTAAAGTCTTTGTGGGTAGTTTCAAATTTTTGGTTTAAATTAACTTCTCGGTATTACTTGGGAAGAGATTTCTTCTGACATGAATGCCAAATTTCATTTTTTTTTTTTTTTTTTTTTTTTTTTTAATCTCTCTTTTGATCTCAAATAAAAAATGTCTCTATGATTTATACTTTGTACGTTAAAAAAATTTATAATATCAAAATATTATCAACAAATGTTACGGCTAAATTCACATTTCCGTTATAAGAAAACGAGAGAAAGCTCGAATATATTATGTGTTTGCACGCCAAAATGTTGTGAATGCAGCAAGTTAATATGTATTTATACGACATTGTCATTGTCAATAATATTGTCAATTATTATAAATAAAATTCATTCATGTGTTAGAGGTCCAAGCGATTACTATTAATTATAATATATAGTAATTATATTAAGATCCAGGCCAACAGGGGTTATGGGCCCAGGGCGGAAGAACTGAACTATCAGTCAAGGTTTCGAAAGAACAATTCAAGTACCTAAAAAATTTACAAAGGTAAAATACTATTAGATTGTCATTCAAATTTGACAAATATTTTTTAAGAAATTAGAAAAAACAACAACAAAAAACAAAAACGAAATGAATGAATGAATCAAGGAACATTCCGATACTAAGTGGTAAGAATTTTGTTACGTGGAAGTATAGAATCCTAGCCATACTGACAGGAAAAGGGATAGAAACTGTGTTAGAAGAGGATCCGCCTGCAGCAACAAATGCAGAGCAATATAAGGCATGGTATAAGAAAGATGCTGATGCAAGAGGAATTATAACGTGTGCTATGGATGAGGCTAATGTAGCTCGTATTCTTACTTGTAAAACTGCAAAGGATATTATAAAAACTCTTAGCAAAAGATACGAAGGAGATACTTTACGCCGAAGAACGGAAGTAAAAAATAATATAGCAAGACTTGTTATAAAATCTGACGAATCATGGGAAGAATACTTTGACAGAGCTGAAACGATGTTACAACAAGCAAGAGTTCTAGGAGCTGTAATCGAGATGAGGGATTTTTAATATCAGTAATAAGAGGACTAGCGTCTAAATATGAACAAATAGCTGCACGATATGATAATTATCAAAACACAAGTATTGACGATATAAGGAGAAGTTTCAGGCTTAAAGAAGAAAGAGAAGCATTAACAAGTAATGATTCAAACGCCTTTAAGGTAATTAGAAATACTACTAAAGAAAATCATAACTTTAAAACAGATAAAAGATCATGCTACTTATGCGGTAAAAGACATTTAGCAAGAGATTGTTGGTTTAATAAAGATAGAAATAAATACGAAATATAGCCATATTTCTGGAGCATGATGCTCTGCGTCTGAATTAATCCTTACCCTTCAACGACCCACAATAAAAATATATGAAGATTAATAGAAGGGACAAACTAAACTACTCTATAAAATAAATACGAAGATAAAGATAAGTATAAGAATAAATCATACATGAGACCAAATAAACAACATGCCAGAGTGTCAAGGGATTCAGAAGAGTCAGATTCAGACAACAGTGAATCTGCTTGGACTGTTAACTGGACTTGTAAGAGCAAGGAAACAGTACCAGAATGGATTATCAATAGCGGGGCTACTTGTCACATGACTAATGACAGAAACTTATTAACTTGTTTTAGACCTGATAACAGAAAAATTAGATTAGCTGATGATAGAACCATAAGATCAAACGGAATAGGTAGTACTATTATACATCAACAAGGTGGTAAAGGGTTGACCCTAAACAATGTTTTATTTGTGCCATCATTAAAAGGAAATTTATTATCGGTGAACAAATTAACAGAAGATGGAAACAAAGTCATTTTTAACTCAAGATCAGGTTATCTATCAGATAACGACGGTAATACATTATTGACTGCAAACCATAAATATGGATTCTATTTTATAAAAGGAATATCGGAACTAGCAAATAATGTAACAGATGAGAAAGTAGGCTGACATTATAGATATGGACATCTAAATGAAGAATGCCTAAATAGATTAATAAGAAAAGAAATGGTGAAAAGGTTAGATCCAAAAATAGTCAAAGGTACAATAAAGGAGTGCATACCTTGTAATCAAGCTAAATATTGTAGGAAGATGTGTCGTGAAGTAATACGAGAACAGTCAAAGAAACCACTAGAACTATTACACATGGATATAATAGGATCTGTAGAAAGAGAATCATAAGGCGGATCAAGGTATATACTAACTATTGTAGATGATTTTAGTAGAAAGATGTTTACTTATTTTTTAAGACATAAATCTGAAACATATGATAAAATTCTTGATTTTATAAATTGGGCTGAGAATAAGATAGAAAGCAAAGTAAAGAAGATAAGATCTGATAAAAGAACTGAATTTTTAAACAAAAAAATGGAACAAATGGCGAAAGAAAAAGGAATTGAGCAGCAATTTACTACAGCTTATTCACCACAGTCAAATGGAGTCGCTGAACGCGCAAACAGAACAATAATAGAAAGTTCAAGAGCGCTACTCTTACACTCTGATTTACCAACAGAATTCTGGGCTAAAGCCGTAGGGACAGCTACTTACCTTAAGAACAAAACACCGTCAAGTAAGAAACAAGATAAAACTCCAGATGAAATATGTTTAGGTGTAAAACCGAGTGTGTCGCATCTTAAGGTGTTTGGATGTAAATGTTATTTGTGGACTCAATCACGAGATAGGACAACATTTGAATCAAAAACGAAGCCAGGAATCTTCGTAGGATATTCAAAAAAGAGAAAAGCATATAGAATATATGACGTAACGAAAAAGAAAATAATTAAGTCTAGAGATGTCAAATTTTTAGAGAAAAATAAAGGGGCTAATCTACTAATCGATGACAAAGAAAATAAGATTGATAAAAGAGTAATTCTATTTTTTGAAGAAGAAATAGAATCAAATAAAGATAACATAGAAAGTAATAATGATAATGATAAAATCGAAGAAGAAATTATAGAAAGCAATTATGGCAATGAAGAACAACCAGAGGACTCTAAAGAAACAAAAACATACAAGAAAAGAAAGAATCATATAGAGCAAGTAAGGAAGGTGGTAGAGATAACTGAAATTCCAGATAATTATAAAGACTCAGAAATGATTTCGTTAGAGCAGCATAATATTGAAGTCTGCTCATAAGGTTAGGCAAGTCAGGTATTACATCAGAAAAGCAAAAATCAAAATTTTTAGTATTTTAATATTCATTTAAAGGAACAACCGTTTAGGAACTTAATAGAATCTTTCAAATTCCAAAGTATTAGATAATCAAAATAAGTAAATACATATTAAAGGGGGGATGTTGTGAATGCAGCAAGTTAATATGTATTTATACGACATTGTCATTGTCAATTATTATAAATAAAATTCATTCATCTGTTAGAGGTCCAAGCAATTACTATTAATTATAATATATAGTAATTATATTAAGATCCAGGCCAACACAAAACTACGATTTTCACCTTATGGTCTGTTCCTTTTATAAATATTACTCCTTTTCAAATATTTATTTTTACAACAGGTTGACATTTTTCTCTGTTTTATATTATAAGAGATATTAAAAAGCTGCATGGAAGGATATAAAATATAGATGTCCTAGATGTATGTCTAATGGCATTGGAAAACAAAGAATAAGATCAAATAAAAAGTGCATTAAAAAATAAAGATATAATACAGGGTGTTTGGTCTAAGATGTAACAAACGAAGAGGGCAGATTCTTCACATCATTTGCAACAAAAAACAGTACATATATACCATCGATCAATTCTCAATAGTTTCGCCTCAATATTTTTTTTTTTGATAATTTCCAAGGTACGACCATTTTACTCTAAAATCTATCGCTGCTCCAAAAATAATTATGATAGAGCTAAAATAGAGGTACCGTTGAAAAGAGGAGAAAGTTTAGAAAAAGTCTATTTTAAATGCCTTAAAGAGGCAAAACATAAGCCTAAATTTCATTTTATTGTTAATTTTATTATATATATATATATATATATATATATATATATATATATATATATATATATATATATATTTGTTTCAGCCTGTAATTATGCCCAAACGGCTAAAGTGTGTAAAATTTCAGTAAAACTTCTTCATTTATTCTCCTTCAGTTTGAGCACCCAAACACCATTAGTTAATATACAATTTGGGAGCCAGGGTAACCGAGCGTCTTAAGGCGCTCGCTCAGCTATCAATAAGTCGAGGCAACTCGAGGTCGGGGGTTCTATCCCGTGCCATGATACTCTGATTTGTATCAATGAATCGCGGACGGTGCAGGGCGAGGGACACTCTTTATGAGGACTCTTCCCCCACTCTTTGATGTGGGTCCGATTTGTATCATGATGATGTAATTTGTATCTATGGTTCGAGGACGGAGCAGGGCGAGGGACACCCTTTATGGGGACTCTTCCCCCACGCTTTGACGCATGCTTATATAGCTTACTAATGACCACACCATACTCGCTTCGGAGGTACAATGTACAAATGTATGATGTGTAAAGTAGCTGGAACTCTCCACCAAGGGGCGTAAAAAGGGCCTAAAAGATGGCCTAATTGCAAGGTTCGAACATGTGGTTTGTCCTACCAGTTCTAGTAGGAAGTACTAGACTACTACTACTACTAATATGCAATTATTTTTAGCTTTGATTCAGTTTTTGAAAAAAAAAAAAAACCGACCGTCAAATGGCACCCAAACCGCATTACGCGTTACTGCGAGGAGACTCTTAATTTTTATATTTATCCAAATAAGTGAGATGAATGAGAGGATTTTTTTTACATTTAATTCAAGAGGACTGTTCAATCCTAATGGCTAAGTAAAAGAAAATTTTAACTCTTATGATCGTAAATGTTACTTATTAGGGTATTTATAAAAATTAAGACAGTCTCCTAGCAGCAACGCGTAAGGTGGTCTGTACGCCATTTGACGGTCGTTTTTTACAAAAACTCAATCAAAGCTCAAAAAATTGCATATAACTAATGGTGTTAGGGTACTCAAACTGAAGGAGAATATATGAAGAAGTTTTACTGAAATTTTGAAAACTGTAGCACATGCCGTTTTGGCATAATTACAGGCTGAAACAAAAATAATTTGTTATTTTTTTAAAAATAAAATGAAATTTTGGCATATTTTTTGCCCTTAAGGCTTTTAATATAGACTTTATCTAATTTGAAATTTTCTCCTCTTTTTAACGGTACCTCTATTTCAGCTCTATCATTATTATTTTAGGATCAGTGATCGATTTTTTAAAGAGTTAAATGGTTGTACCTTGGAAAACAACAAAAACATTGTTATGGCGAAACCATTGAGAATTGACCCATGGTATATATAGTGTTTTCTGTTTCAAATGATGGGTAGAATCTGCCCTCTTCGTTTGTTACATCTTCGATCAAACACCCTGTTTACTTAAAAGAGCCAATGTGGCTTGTTGACACTAATGTAATAAAAATTATATTTTTACTTGAACTGTCAATTTACTTGCTGCCTTTGGAAAGCACAATTTATTTTTTATTATATATTTTATATCTATTTATTATTTATTGTTCCGCACTTCTCGCACCGTTTAATGATATATATATATATATATATTTATTTATTTATTTTTTAATTATTATTTAACACAACTAATTTCTTTAGGTCATCATATCCAATGCACATACATTTTTTTTTATGTACCCTAATAATTTCTGAAAAAAAAAAAAAAATACATACACGATAAGTCTCAATGATCGTTGTCACTCCATTTTAGTTTCAACGTTGTTTTTGGACAGTATTTCTTTTAAGATTACCAACATTTTATAGCTAGATTGGGGGAGATTGTTCCAAGGCCGACCATAAAAAGTTAGGACGAGGGTCCAGGCTTATTTTGAGACTGCTTCTTGTTATCTTGTTCTTATTTTTGTAAGAATAAGAAAACCAATAATGACATTATAACTTTTAATGATAGCAATTGGATGCCCAAAAAACAACCATTGTAGAAAAATAACACACTTAATTGGTTCTTGTATCTAATCAATCGATCTCATGGATTTTTAAATAAAATCTTAATAAAAAAATAATAGAAAACATACAAATTCTAGTATTTAATGAAATTTCATATTTTAGATATAATTAAACGCGATATAAATTTCTTATGCCTTGTTTAATTAGGTCACTCAAATAATAAGTCCAAAAGTCTCATTAATAAATTTCCGAATTGTACAACTGTGGCAACCTGACAACTCTCGAATTGAATTATTTATTATAAAAATCCCGTCAAGTACTTGCCAGCAAGTTACTAAAAGGGTTTCTTCGGTCAATAAGAATTCATAGGAACATTATTATTATTATTTTTATTTATTTATTTTTTTTTTTAATAATTTTTTTTTTTTTTTTAAAGTTACACTTTTAAGAAACAAGGTGTGCATATAATATTATCCTTTACTATCTTCAGTATGCACTTATTTGGTTCTTTTAGGGGTAAAATTGCCGCAATTTTGTAAACACGATATATTTTGTTAACCAAATGTTGGGGCTCCCGATTACGGCCCCCTATAATTTTTAAAATGTAACATTTTTTTATCAACTCCCGGAAATATCATTGGACCACAGAGATGCATACTTTTGCATTGGACCTGCCATAATGGGGTAGCGGGGGGGAGGGGCATTTTTTTGCGTTTTGTTTTAATTTTTTGGGGGGTAAAATGGACGCAATTTTGGAAACACGGTATATTTTTGTGATCCACATTTCAATACCTTTAAAATGACATCCAACTTCGATTTTTCAAATAATATAAATTTTGGGGCTCCATAGTTACGGCCCCCAGAATTTCTAAAATTTATTATTTTTAGAACAACTCCCGGAAATTTTATTGGACCACAGAGATATATATTTATGTATTTTTGCCTTTTTTTTGGACTTATCCTAATGGGGTAGTGCAGGGGGGGGGGGGGGTATATTTAGGGTTTGTTTTAATTTTTTGGTGGGTAAAATGGCCACTATTTTGGAAAGATATATATTTGTAATCTACATTGCAATACCTTTGAAATGATACCTAATTTGAAAATTACAAAAAATATAAAATATTGCGATCTATTCGCAATTGATTGCAGATCACAGAAATTTGAGTCCACAATAGTTTTTTTGTTTTTGGGCCAAAAAGTTTAACTTGTGTACCAAATTTCAAGTAAAATTGCTTCAGTAGGTTGGGAGATATACTACTCCAAGATGCGACGGACGGACGGACGGACGGACTTCCAAAAGCATAAGGGTTTCTATGACACACACACGCCCATAATTAGGATAAATGCGTTTTGATGCTTGCTAAGAGACTCGACTTCTGTATTTCTCTAAGTATTTATTATATATAATATTCATTCACTACTGTTTCTGATTACGTATAATTGAGATATTATGAAACCATGTGATGTATATACTTCACCGACATCTTTAAAAATGTAATTAATTATTAATTATTTATTCTTTAATACTTCCTAAATATTTTTATAATTACATATGAATAAAGGACAATGTATGCAGTTTCGCATCCTGCACGAACGGAGAGCTTTTTGAAAGATAGAACACAAAAAAATACATCCGGAAAAGGTTAAGGGGGAAAACCATTTTAGTTGACTTCATTTAGTTGCATACATTATAATAAAAAAAGGTTTTGTTTTATTATGAAGCCATTAACTTTTATGATAGACGTTCAGTAGTAGCAGGATGGTACCCCTTACCCCTTTGTTCATATTTTTCACCACCTCTTGGCATAATAAAAAACATGTTATTTGGTTATATTATTTTTTAAACCACTTTTTAATTAATTGCTATATTATGAATCTTACTTTTATAAAAAAAAAAAATGCTCTACCTATTACTATGGCATATAGCTTCCTCGCGTATAATTTCATATACTTTAATGATATTTATGCTTTTACAGCCCATTATCGTCAAATTTAATTGTCAAAATTGTTCTGATTTTTTACATGAATTAAAGTATCAATTTAGCGATACTTAAAGAGCGCAGACTGGTGAAATTAATCTCAGGCTATCTGCGGGCTACTTTTGACAAACCATCAAAATTTCATAAAAATCAAATAAAGATATATGTGTAAATAAATATATGTTGTGCCCATGTGAAAGAGAAGCAAATGGGCGCAGAAGGTTAAAACATTTATGGGAACAACAATGGGCTAATTATGAGCTACCATCCAAAGTTCATTAAAATCGGACGTGTAGTTTTTAAGATTGTTAATTCTCAAAAATTAAGTGACAGACAGACACAGGACCAAATTTGTTCCCTGATGCCTGAAACGGTATCCGTAAGTATACTGTTATAAAGAAATCCCCACTTCAAGTCAGTCAAGCAATTATAAAAAATATACTGTTATCAATATTGCTTACAATAAGTTATTATGAAATTGCAATATTTAAATAATACTAAATTACTATTTGATTTTAAACGCAGCCATATAAGGAGGATATCTTTTAATGTAGATAGATATTTAATTTTATAAATCAACAAATAGATTAAACCTAATTTGAGACTAGAAATATGTGAATTTAAAAATAGATAAGAGCTTACTAGTGGTCAAGCTCAGCCTTGAACCCCACTTCTAAGTAATCCCTACTTAAACAGTTTAATTTGATCGAAGCTGGAACACAAGAGTCTACATCATTTCCGTAAGTATACATAACGTATTTTAATGACGCAAACATTTACATTCGCGCGTCAACTCATTTGCATTTGTTACCCTCATAAACTGAACAAAACATCTCGTAAACTGTACAAAACCGTTGCGGCTTTTAGAAAGAACATAGATACACCATTATTACATTTTCATTTACATATATAAGTTACTTGAAAAGAGCATCTAATCAGCAAGAACCACGAGGCAATCGATTGTCCTTTTTAATCATTGTTAATTTGTTCTGTGTCAAAATAGTTAAAGGCTAACAAATTAAAAGGGGTTTCTTATAGTTTCCCTTTATTTATTTATTTATTTTTTTTTTTGTAAATTGTAAAGACATTGCATCGCACAATAATACTACAATCTCCGTTTTTTATAATATTAATGATATTAGTATTATTTTTATATACCCAATCCCTCCTGTGAGAAATTAGACAATAAATATTTTGACCTGATGAAAAATTCGTATAATACTTATTTCTGTCTTATATAAACCAGGTACATTTAGATGGTGTATTGACAACGATCTGAATGCGGTATCTTTCCATGTAAACGCACTTTATTTAATCTAGTTCATCTCAAGGTCGATATACCAAAAGTCTGTCCTGTATCGTATTGAAGTTACATGTCACCTTAAGCATTTAGATTGTATTAGGGCATGCCAGGGTAACCTGACACATCAACCGTACAAATACAACCTTTTTTGCAGGCATCATTACGTGTCAAAATCAGCTGTTTTCTAATGACGTCAGAACTGACGTCCAAATCCAAATATTTTTAAATATCAAGTCAATACGGACATGTAAAAAGACATCAGATGAAAACAGTAACCGTATTAAGGTCGTTTTCAATACACCATATAAACGGGTAGGTGGCAGTCCTGTCTGGTGAACGATGTAATCTACGTCAGTGCGTTTTTAAGTGTTCTCATTGTTAATAAAATTGAGCCAAGTACCGCAATCAAGTAAAAGCAGTAAAATAACGACAGAAACGAGCAAACTGATTCCAAAAGTCTATGGACTGTCTTGGTCGAAGCGAAGGATTCGAATGGTTTTTTAATTTTAAGAATGGTCGGGAGTCCCTAGAAGATTATCCTCGTGCAGGTAGACTGGTGAACAGCTGATGTGATAAAAATGTGAACAGCGTGTGTGCGCTGTTACGCGCTAACAGACGAACAAGCATTAAAAATAATATCTTAGGTGAACTCGGTATCGTTATAGGCACTTGACTCTCACAACCACCATGATAATTAATCCCTCTCCTTCAGAGTGTGTGGGAAGTTTGATTAGCATTCGTTAACACCCGATCAAAGAGAAGAGCTAGTGCAGGCGTCCGAGCAGGCGAACTTGGTTAAAGCAGCCGATATGAATTTTTAAAGGCGTAGAAAAATACTTTTAGTTAGGAACTGGCAGCAATGAAGACTTTGATAAGAGAACCCAAATCCCAGGAGGAGCAAGAATTACGGACTAATGGAATTTGTGGTATCGCGATGTCGATATTGGATGAATGAAACCTTTAGACTTTAGATCATTGTGAAGAGTAAGATTGGTTCCTTTTATATACATAAAAGGGAGCATCAATGATTTATTTATTTATTTATTTATTTTTTTTGAGAATTTTGGTTTTAATCTAGTTATTAGTTCAGAATAATGTTTATTGATTCGATTTTTTTTATCTAGAAGATGAAGTAGCAACGTAAGATGAAGATGAAGATGAACTAAAAGAACGAAGATGAAGTATAGCATCGTCTCGGGCTGCCAGAACACTTAGTTTTTGTTAGTGCTGCCATTTGTCGATCAAGGTGAAGGCCAAGGTAAGAGACAGAGTTAAGATTAAGTAATGAGAACTTGGTAAATAATGACTGGATGTCAGGCACTATAATGAAGTGAAACGTGTAAACTTTTCTCTTCACTAACTTAGAATGATAATAAATTACTATTAAACATTTGTATTCTCTCGATTTAGTTAAGATAGCATTTTTCATAAAAATTATATAATATTATGCGCATTAAAACTGTAAATAAACTGTGTAATACATTAAATCTGAAATATGATTTTAAAATATTATTTTATAAAAAACATTTTATGAGGTTAAGTGGTTATTTAGATTTTTTGGTTGCAAAAGGGAATCAGTAAAAAGGGATATGGTAATGAGGATTTAAGGGCACTCTTTTACTTTGTTACCCACCACTTATTTTTTCTTTCTCATATAAAGAGAAAGTATTGTGATAGCGCGAAAATTCGATTTTGATGGATTTACACTTTTTTACCCACCTTAGGGTGGGTACCCACCTTCCTTCGTTGTTACCCACCTTAGGGTGGGTAACAACGTAATTTTTTTTTTATTATTATTATTTTATTATTTTTTTTATTTTTTACTTTGTTACCCCCCTTCTTTTTTTTATAACGAAGTAAAAAAGTACCGATTTAGGTGTAAAACTCAGGTTAGAGATAATTCCTGGAACTGTGCCTAGTATAAGGCAGTATTAGAATAGTACCAGTATTGGTTAATACTGATTACACTAGTAGTGCCTTAGTATAGTATTAGTATTCCTTATTACTATTGTTCATTGTGTCAGAATATAATAAATATATAATTATTATTATTATCACCTATCTATATTATTAAAAAAGGTTTGTGGACAAACAAATGTGTTAAATTGTAAATCGTCAAATTCCAAAATGTCAAATTGTGCGAAGGATCAAGGCAGCGGCCGCTTTCCGACGCGCGAAGCGAGTAGGGGGCAGAGCCCCCTAGTTATTATTATTATTTTCGTTTTTAGAAGCCATTTATTACTTTCCCCTCTTTCTGAGTTTTATTGAATATATGTATATTTATTAATAGCATAAATGAGGAGAAATAAATAATAAAAGAAAATGAACGAGGCATATTTTATATAAAAGGAAATACTGATTTCTACTATTAACCAGGAAAAAATTCTATTAACTAAAAAAGCGTAAAAATATAAAACCCTGCATTTTGTTGGATGAACAATTAGAGCAGCATAAAAAAAAATTGAAAACTAAATTATGAAATGGAAAATTATCTTTTTAAATGAAACCATTCTTACAACTTAAAATAGGGCATTTTACAGATTTAGAAGAGGATGGAATTTTTAATTAACTTAAAAAAAAGTGCATATATAATATAAATTAAGAAAAGCATTTCTAATTCATTAAAAAGTGCAAAGCCTTCAATTCATATTTTCATTGCAGGCTGTCCAGGAAACACTGCTCAAAAAGTTGGTAATTAACCAACAATTAAAAAAAAATCATGCAGGTTAGAAGATGGCAATTATGTCTTTCTTAAATACTGAGAGAATCTAATCGTAATCAAATTACATGGTATATTCAGGCAAGCTTGTGTAAAGCGTCTAATTTTCCAGTGGCGAGATATCATCACGGATCTACATTAAAGGTTTTTACGTCTTCTTGCGGCTAATTTTTCATTACCACGTCCCTTCTCCTCTTTGCGTCCCCCGACTATTAACGCTTATAAAGTGTTTCCTCTAGAATTCAAACCGGAACTATAGGCAAGCAACTAATAATTATTATGTTAAGACATTTTATAGGCTTTTTTATGAGTGTTTACGGAACTAACTGTTTTATTGTGATATTATTATCCTTTAAGATATATATTCTTTTTTAATACGGTACCCTATATACATTTGATATGGTTTAAATTTCGGGCAAAAAAAGACATTGTTTCTCATATTCAGCCAAATTAATTTTAATATTTGACATATTTTTATGTCTTGAAACAAATATATTCATTATGCTTTTTATTAATCAATGTTGCCTTGTTTCTGCCAATATAGTTTAAAACTCATCCGTCAAAGTTGTTGAAGTTAGTCTGCTTTAAACATTCGCAATTGTGCTTTTTAAACAATATTATGCAGTCAATTGTGTTGTGGAAAAGTTAAGTTACCCGATGTTTTCATAGAGTATAATCCCACGTATTGTAATTTATAAGTATTGTCAACTTCATTCACTGACTAGAAAAATGTTAACACGAAAAGCTAAGGTATTTTTTTATATTAACTCCCTGTTTGATAGGACCCGCAGTACAATCACACAAAATTGACAAACTGGCAACTTTAAAAATTTGTAAAAGGGACAGAAACCTCTTATCGACCGTTTTATTCAGGGCTGCTAAAAACCTTTTATTATTATTATTTTTTTTATATTGGCTTAACACAAGGTAAAACAGTAAGGTTGGCATCTGACATTTTTCATAAAATAAAAAAGGTTAAAGCGAGGTTACAACGATAGAAAACTGCTTCTGGGATGAACTATTTCCCCTTTGTCGAGATCCTTTTATAAAAAAAAATGGTTACTCTTCCCATCATAAAAAAGGTTTTCTCATAATGTTTCATAAATTTTTATAGAACATCTATGATTGAAAAGTGATTTTTTGCCACCCCCTTTATCGATTCACTTTTTTTTACATTTACTTATTCATATGCAATAAATAAAAAACTATGTATTCATACGTATTTGAGAAAGATTAGTACGATTAAAATAGGATAGCTTTCATTTCTAGTAGACTACGCTTAGTTAGATAAAAATATTTGTAATGTATTCTATTTATTATACTAATTAAGTAAGATCCAATTATGAGCCGTTCGCATTCTGAAGAGTGAAGATTGTAAGATTTGTTGTAGATTGAGATGGCTTGGAAATGTGGAGCGATTAGAAGAGGATGCCAAAAAAGATTTGACATGTTTAATTACAAGGAGATCGACGAATATGAAGATATTCGTTATATATAATACTACTATATTCGCTGTATAATATAGTACATGGTTACATGCTAGAGCGACGACGTGGAAGGAGATTTAAAGATTACCAGATTAGAGAATAGAGATCAGTTGAAATAAAAAGGAATGATTGGAGTAAATCATGGGACAACCCAAAGCCCACTGCAGGCTGTAAAGCTACACTAAGTAAGTAAATACAAAAAATAATTTTAGCTAGTAAATACCAAAAATATTCTCTAGGACGAGATGAGAGTTCGTTTATCATCCTTGCCAATAATATATGTGATAATAAAGATAACACGCAATTTGATAATTTTTTAAGTTTTTGGTAGTATTCATACTTCATACTACGGAAAGATTACATTTTACTTTAAATCAAATTATAATTATCAATAACTACGGGAGACATACAGAGAAAAATAGACCCCCGCACCGGGACTCGAATTACGGGTCCTCCTATTAATCCGTTAAAGGTAAGAGCACCTGTAACGGATTAATAGGAGGACCCGTGGTTCGAGTCCCGGTGCGGGGGTCTATTTTTCTCTGTATATGTCTCCCGTAGTTATTGATAATTATAATTTGATTTAAAGTATAATTTTTTAATTTGTCTAATAAAAACAAAATTTACCCAATATCAGGAATATATAGATAAATCGTAAAATTAATTAGAAGAACGGTAAATCTATTCCGTTTTTTATTTATTTTTTATTTGAAAAACCCTTAAACTATTTGCTCATAACATAAAAAAATAATACCTCTATAAATTATGATTAAGCATTCAATTTTTAAGTTTTTGGTAGTATTCATACTACGGAACGATAAATTTTAATTTAAATCAAATTATAATTACTATTTACAAGAGGAGACAGACAGAGAAAAATAGACTTCAGCGCCGGGACTCGAACAACGTACCTCCCCTTATTTCTAGTACAGGTGCTCAAGCCAATTATGATTAAGGATTTAAATAAGAAAACAAATTACTCACTTGTCTTTAATTAGTAAAAGGTCAAAAACACAACTTCTCACGTCAAAGGCTGGCACAAGACTCGTGTAATAAATTAAATCTTAAATAATTCCTGAAATCATGTTGGCAGCTGATGAAACTTTGTCGGATTTTTCCCCCTTTAAGAATTGATAAATTTATACAAAATGTATTTTATATTATCATTTTTACTTATTCGTATGCAATGTATACAAAACTCTATGCATACTTATACTCATACATGTAGGATAAAAATTAGTAGGATTCGAATAAGATAGCTTTCTTTTCTAATAGAATCTAAAAAAAGTCAGAAATTGTTTCTTTTTCTACCCAACAAACGATTTGAAACGGGACTGCTTTAGAGTACAATTTTGATAAATCCTGCTACTAAGTAAATGCGTATTTCTTAGGAAGAAGCCTTTCCCAAAATTTTAACTTCTAACGGTTAGGGAGGTAATAATATGGACAAGAGTGATTATTATAAGTGTTGGTTAAAAGTCAGTTTTTATTTAATTTAATTCCGAGCCTACCAAAGGTAACCAAAAATTTTGTGATCGTTCTATAGAGAAATATTTTTACATCTCCGATATAAAATTTTTGGAAAGGAATCTGTTAATATACCAGGGAACTTTTTGATCTCGTGTCTGTGAGTCTAACATTTTGCGTGGTCCACAATATGGGCCCAGAAGGTCGAAACCTATATGGTACCAACACTGGTTATTAATTTATTTCCATACGATTTTTAAGAAAAGTGGACAAGTAGTTTTAAAAATAAGCTGGCTCACAAAAGTCTTGAACGGCAGATCGACAGATAGACAGATACGAGATCAAAAATGTTTCCTGATGACTAAAACGGACTTTTGTCTTGATATTTTCGAATTCCGAGACATAAAAATCACAAAGCATTCGATACCTTCGGTAAGCTCGAAAGCAATAATTAAATTAGACAGTAATGGGTCGTAAAAGCAATACAAAAGTAAATACACGAAAATATGTGAAACACCAATTGGTAGACTATTTTTATACTTTTCACATGGTTTGTTAAATTATGACATTAATCTAGGAATATCAGATATTTAACCGATGAATAATGATCTTGTAGCATCAAAAACCAAATTATTACATTTAATTTATTGATTAATAACGAAAATCTACTTAAGCTAAGTAAAATTAAAAATTTATAAACCCATAAAATCCTAAAACTCTAAAACAAAGAAACAAAAAAATTGCTCTTACTTTCTGAGGCTGCTGATAATGGTGCTCACCATGCAAGATTTTGCCAAAGCAGGTTGCTACTAAAATATAAAGTTGTCTGCGTTGAACAGCCTTACTAAAACATAATAAAAAAAAATGTAAGAAGAAATGAATTAATAATATAAAAGTGCAAATTTAATGTTTGAATCAATTATATAGTGACATAGTAATTTCGCTGCACAATGCACAATACTTATTACAATTTTACAATGATAAAAGCTGGTTCAATTATCGATTACCTTCAGTACCTTTGTTTTTAATTTTGTAATAGTGATTTGTTAATAAATATATTATTTCCTATAGGATAATGATAATGAAAGGTTTAAGTTAAACAATAATGCGTTTAAACTCAAATAATGAAAATGGAATGAATTATTAACTTCGATAGCTAATATTTGATTGATATAAATATAAATATACATCAAATATTGCTAATGATTTTATATAAAATATTTTGCTTCTTAAATTATTTTTATTTAGTGACAGTAATCTTATTAAAGTATATACTCTTTGGGTTTCTTAAATTATTTGTTGTTCAAAATCACTTTCAAGAAAACTAACTTTAAAAACTAAGTCTGATTTTACTTTGAAATTAAGATATTTTCGTGTAATTTAATTCTGAGATGAATAATATATTTTTAAAGAAAAATCATTGCTTAATGTAAAATGACCAGATGTCATTCATTAGGAGAGATTGTCTCGAATTAAAACCAGTTGCTTCTTATTATAATTCTTCTTCATTTAGCTTATTTTTTTTCTATTGAACGAGGACACTAAACGGCTCCTCGGATTTTAACTATGGCTAATGTTGAAGTAAGTGAGTCGTTTGTTTTGATTAAATTTTAATCTCTCAAAAATGGTTAAAATTAGTGCAAGCGCGATTTTGTTTTAATTGCAGTACTTCGCATTTAGAATTTAAAAGAATGTAAATTCTTTAAATAATAAAACTTCAAAATAATAACAATAAATTAAATAATAATAATAATAAATGTTAAAACACAATATTATAAAAAAATATATAATATTATATATAACATACGTAATATTATATAAAACATAAATAATATTATATAAAACATATATGTCAAATTACGTAGAACATAATGCATGGACTACAGACAGACATTATATTAAAACCAATTTTTTGGACTCAGGAGACCTTTCTGAATCACTTAAAATATCAAAAACGAATATTTGTGCCGTTACAATACTTACTCTCTATGTATACCACGTGTTTGAGAATGTACATTTGTAAATAATCAAATAAGTACTTAATAATTAGTCATTAATATTCAAATTCTAAAAAAAAAATTGTGTCAACATTTTTTTTTTTTTTTAAATTCCTTTATTTATCAAATGTGTATACATAAAATACAAAATATAAGATATTGATACAATAATAAAAATAAAAATACCTTTCATTGGAACTGTCCTCCACTATAAGACCTATGGTCTTGTGTCGTTGGGGGATTTGATGATAATGATTGCATTTCCTTTTTATAAAGCGGTACTAATGCTTTGACAGAGAGGAATTTTAATTAATAGATGTCTGCAATACCACACACTAATCAATGTTTAACCCACCGTTTACTGTCCATCAAACGTTTGGATACACAAAAGCATTCCTTTGACATCTCAAAGTGACAGTTGCAAACATAACAATAAATCATAATCTATATGGTAAATGTGATAGGTATGTTAAATTATAATATCATCTAGAAATATCGAGAATTTAAGCGATGACTAATCTTGTAGTATCAAAAACTAAAATAATTACTATTTTTGTTATTGATTAATTAAGAAAATCTACTTTGCTTAATATAATTTAAAATTTACCTATTAAACTTAAAATCTTAAGACTCTAAAAATAAAACAAATGTTCTTATATACTCGAGGGCAAGAAAAAGATGTGGTAAAACATAGGGTGATGAATAACGGGTATGAAGACTTGCGGTGTAATGAACGGAACACAAGCGTTAGGTGAACGGAAAAGAAAAGCGACATGTTGCGGGTGAAACTCGATTATAGAGCAGACTGCCCTTATGTTCAGAGGCGTAAAGGTGTATTCACACCTACGGTCTCGGTACTGTCCGGACCGATCAGGATCCTTTTCTATGTTCTTAAATACGAGCATTCCCACGGTCCGATCACGCTCAAGTCAAGGTTTTTAAACTCAGATTTAAAAAACAATTACAAAAAAAGGTACTTTTTTACTTTTGCACCCCCCCCCCCCATATCCCTTTGTCTTAATAGTTATTTAGACAAAGGAAGATTAACAGAAAATTATATATTCCTTTGTCTAAAATACTATTGAGACAAAGGGATTTTTAGTCCAATGTACCTTGGGACAAAGGAATATTATCACACTTGTGTATTTAAAAGTGACAATGTCTCTTATTATAATTAACTATTAAGACAAAGGAATATTAAATATACGGTAAGAAAACTGTAGTACTCATTGATACTTGAGATTTCAGTAAAGATTTAGTCTTGCACATGACAAGACTCAATCTTAAAATAGCGTAATAAATATAAAACTGCCCCAGGAGTCTCAATGTCTTGGGTAGACCAACACACAAACCTTTGAGACTTTGGCCGGACTATTGTTTAGAACCATGGGGCTAAAGAAAAAAGTCCAAAAAAAATTATTTTTTTGTTTATAATTTTTACATTTTTTAAAACTAATTTTAACTAATTTTAAATGCTCATTTCACCTTTAACTTAACTATTTTTGATAAAAACAACTTATTATAAGTTAAATGAAAACTTATTAATTCTATTGTATTACCTTACGCAAAGACCATTTTTTTCAGCTGGAGTGGAGTTACCGCTTTTCCATAGTAGGTAATAATTTTTAATATATCGTCTTATAAGGTTCAAGGAATTAATAATTACTATAAACTAAAGAAATTTAGTTGCATCGTTCACCAGTTGCGGATACAATTTTACACCCCTTCTTTTCATCTCGATAAATATGTATATTATGTACCCAAAAACTTCTTTGAGGAATAAATTCATCCTCCTCCCCTAAAACTACCGCTATTTCTCACAGGGTTGATTTTTCTAAAAGGCATTACACCGGTGCGTGTAGAATCTAGTGTCGGCGAAAGGACAATATTCTTGGAAAAAATCTACATTTTGGATTAATTTAGAGAATTAAAAATGTGAAGATGAAAATACGTCATATAGGGGTATCTATTACAAACCTATTTTAAATTGCCCGAGGAATCTTTGTGACTGTTGAATGTACATCTTGGTGTATTTATATTTTATTGATTTGCTCCTGCAAAATTTATAAATATTTACAAGTAGAGTAGAGTCATATGCAGCGACAGGCAGGCGAGTAGAAAAATTATCTATAGAAGTCCCTCACCCCTTATTTCTTAACCTCCTCTCCTTGGATTAAAAAATATAATTTGCAGAAACCCTTTAAAAGAAATAATTCCTACTATTGGAGAATACTTCCCATTATAAAACTTATATTACAAAGCCGATTAAACTTTCCGAGAAAATCAATAAAATTGTCTAATAATAACAAATTCAACATAAAAATGAATCTTCGTAATCAAAATAATTATTCACAATGCCTTATATTAACTCTCATTTCTAATAACTATTATAATGTTATCGAGATTACTTTAATTAATAATGTAACTATGTATTATAATTAAAATGTAACTCAATAATAAAACTGTTTTGTGTTAAACCATATTTATAGAGTTACCTGACATAGTTTGTCGAGAGGGTAAACAAACATGGCCGTCGAAGAAAGCACTCACGACTCACGGAGAACTGACCTTGGCCGACTGTCAACAACTACATCTACGATGTCCCTTTCCGAATAACATTGCCAACTTAGAAAAATAAATGTACTAGTGTGTTTACTTAAAAAACTCATATTAAACGTTATATATATATATTTATATAAATTTATTTATTTAACATTTAATAAATATATCACACCCCAACTAATAACTTGATAAACATTTTTAATAATTTTATTATTTCTAAACAAAGATTTATACTTTTTTTGCCAACACTTTTTTTTTAATAATAGTACATTTATATTTTAAACTAAATTGTCTTTTTATTTTAATTTACTACGTTTATATCGTACTAGAATCTAAGTACTAATTTACATTTCTATAGTATTGTTATTATTGGCAGCTTTTATATTATTCTTACTTTCTTTTTATTTAAAGTGAGATAAGAGGGAGGGGGAGGAGAAATAACAATGATCAATTTAATTTACGAAAAACATTTATGTTAATTTTTTTAATAAAATTAATAACTATTTATTATCTTTAATTATTAATATATAGTTACATAAGAGCATATAATATTTTGTTAGTTTACCACAAGGGGTAGAAGACAGCCGCATTAAGTAAAGAAAGGTAGAGGCTAAGAGAAAAACTTTATTTCATTGTCAGCTGATTCATTTTCAGTACAGAAAAATAAAATATTGAATTTTGTATTTGTTTTTCAAGAGCGAGTAACTCTAACGATTGAACTCCTTAAGAGTACAGGAAACATTTTATTTTTTACAGTTTTGAGGTCCCCTGAGTCCAAAAAAATTATTTTTAAAAAATGTGTTTTCTTACATATTCTGTCAAATTTAAGCATTTTTTGCCTTAAATCTTTACTAAGATCCACTAAACCTTCAACTTGACAGAAGTTTTATATGTCTGCTAATAGTATAACAGTATTATCTTGGAACATTTGACTGTCCTATAAGTTTTGTAATACAATACAAAAATAAGACAATTAACAGCGGTATATGAAACGATTACGTAAATGGCACACAGGGGTCTATGGGACCCCATCAACTCTAATTCTAATGAATACTGAAAAAATAAACTAATACTAATAACACAGGTAATGTTATCAGTAGGTATATACTCAGAAAGGTTTAAAGGTAAATTAGAAGGGAGTCTATGTTTAGAGAAATACAAATAAAACAAAAAAAACTCAATTATAGTTTGCATGGGATCTGTGGGACCCCAGAGTGTCGTTAGTCGTTTAGCATATAAATAATTATTATTGTATTTTTCTTATTCTAAATTGGATTAAAAATGTTCTCAGTAGATTTCAAAATAATGATGGTGATACTGATAATTTGATCTGCAGGGGATCCCATCTTAGTTTGTGAGTTAATTGTAAATAAATATGATTATTAATGGCGATTCTATTAATTATTATATTTATTGGATAATGAAATATATATATACATACACACACACACACACACACACACACACACACACACACATATATATATATATATATATATATATGTATATATTATTTTTAATTAATGAAAATGATATTTCTTTTTTTAATATTAAATTATCATAAATTAAATTTTTCACAACAAGAATTAATAGACTTTTTTTTAGCGTTTTTTTGGCTACTTATGTGATTTTATAAAATGATTTTAATGATTATGAAGACCATGAAGATGGAGTAATAAGTGTGTCTCCTGTTTAGTGATAACAAGGTCGGTCAATCGAGTTAAACTGGCCAGGTCAAAGATCTTAGAGCGCCCAGTTTATCTTTACAATGTGGAAGAATGATATATCTTATCTAGTGGCGCTGGGACATGTAATAGCCTCCGGCTAGTCTCATGTTCTTAATTTTTAAATTTTCAATTGTACCTTTTTCAATAATGTTTTGTCACTACAATCATAAAGAAGATATTTTTATAGTATATATTTATTTAGGTAGAATAAAACTACCAGAGTATGAAAGCATTTATTAAGAGCCCGCGGGAGTGAGTTGTGTTGTCACCTTCTCTCCAGAGATAGCGCTGCTTTTCACAAGTTTTTTTCAACCCCTTGTTTATTTTGGGAGGAATAGGAAACGCCCACATTACCCCTCTTATTATTATGACATAACGTCGGCCATTGCATTTTTTAAGATAAATAAATAAAAACAGAAATGTATAAATATTAATTTCTTTAATTTATGTCACTTTACGAAAATATTAGAAAATTGAGATTTTAATTGATAAACTATTTTTATAAATAAGAATTTTAATAATATATGTAATTTGTGCTGCAATAACTAGATTATTAAGAAAAGTAGAGAATTTATTTTCAAACGACAATGGCACCCCCTTATAAATTTGGTTTTAAACTGAATCAACCCATATAACATTTAATTTTTTGTAGTAAATAAAGAAAGCTTGAATGTTACAAAAAAAAAATCTCAGTTGAAATGTGCAAATAGCATGGATTTCAAAGGAATTGCGCTGCTTTTATAATTAAAGCAAAAATGTAATTCTACTCTTAATAAAACCTTCCAGCTAAAAATTTTATATTTTACTCGTCTGCTAAATATTTGTTAAACAAATTTTAGACAAAAGCTCTATAAGCGTATATAGATCTACTAGGTAATATACAAAGTAGACACCAAAGTGGATTTTCCTATATAATAAAATTACAAGCCTGTTCCTAAGATGTTTATAGCAACATTTCATAGCAGAAAATATATAAATTGCATAAAAAAATATTTTCCTTCGAATATATCTTTTTATTCAACCGATTTTTTTTTTTTTTTTTTTTTTTTTTCACTCTAATATCTCGTATTGTAAACGTTAGAGATTTCTACTTACTCTGATAAGAGGCATGAAATGGAGTCATTAAACCCTGTTTTAATTTCAGGTTTTTTTGGAAAACTAAGTTAGATGTTGTTTTACCAAGTAGTTCTAATGACCAACTGATTGATCTAAGCTCCGTCCATTATTCCTTCATTAATTCCTTGTGAATATTTTCTCAAACTATTTTCGCCGGTTAGTAATGTGCCGAGATATAGAAAAAGCTCTTTAATACTTTGAATGTATAATTTCCTTTGTTCAATGGCCGTGACAGTCTACCTTTATTATTTATTCGATGTATTTAGTTTTTGGTATCATACTAAGTAGACCTGGCAAGTAATCCTGCACATGATAACTACACCATCCCCGTATGCTTGAGTTAACTTTTATTAATTTAACTTAACTTATATTAATTATCATGTGTTGCTAGGTTGAACTGAACATTTTTCGCTTTGTTTTATTCGAATATTAAATCGAAATGCTAAATTTAGTCTATGCTGCACCTTAAACCATCTGTGTAGCATGCTTCTCGCTTATGTCGAGTCCAACCAGAAGGATAAGATTTGGTGGTTTACGAAGCTCTCTTAGAATTTTGCTTTACCTCAATTCGCTTGATAATGTCAAATTCAATTCGTATTAACCCCCTCTATAAAATCAACTTTCTACTTCCAAGGATTTGTGTTGAGCGTTAATTCTATCTAAATCAGTTTGGATTTTAGGGTCTTTCGTCAAAAAGAGAATTTTTCTAGTTCCAGGGCCGACCCCGGGGGGGGGGGGGGGAGCTAGCCCTTGAATATACTAATGAGTTTTTTTTTGGCATGGGCTTTGATAGCCATACAGCCATAAGATTATAAATAATATGATAGTTTATTTTCTTGTCGTTTCATGAATGTTTGTTGTCTAATTATATGTTATTTATTTATTTATTTTTTTATATTTTTTTTTTAATAAGCTATTTATTCCTTTAATTCTAATTCATATTTTAAAAGTCAATTGGATTTTAATTTTAATTTCTGTAAAAAACTGGAAAAAAGGATTTATAAATATTGATTGATCTACTGGACAAAAGTGTTTTGAAGCTAAAGGTGAAGCTATGATTTTGCATGCGCTGAAATAAAACATGTCTCTGCTTAGCAAATTTCTTACAAGACAAACAATGTGAGTTAGATTTGATACATACATATTAATTCAGCTTCATATAAAGCCCAAGCTTCACAACGGAGTATGTTATTTTTAATGTATTTAATTTAATTTGAAGGGGGTATACACTACCGTTAAGAAACATTAAAATTGTTTTACTAAGCGAGAATATGCCACAATTTATTATTTTAAATGAATAAATGCTACATCATCGGAAAGCTAAAACCATTTAGGTATATTATTTAATTTTTACTTTCTCATATAAAGAGAAAGTATTGTGATGGCGCGAAAATTCGATTTTGAGGGATTTACACGTTTTGAGGTCCCCTGAGTCCAAAATAGTGGTTTTTAAAAAATGTCTGTTTGTCGTCTGTCTGTCTGTCGTCTGTCTGTGCAGACGCCTGGAGCCTAAACTACTGGGCCGATTTTGACGAAATTTGGCATACATGTTCAGAAAATCATTCCCGAGGCGAAACGAATTTTAGCTCCAAATTTGGGGGCGCCACCCCCCTAAAACTGAAAAAACGTGAAAAAAATATTTCTCGAAAACGGTTCCGACGATTTTGATTAAAAAATTCTAAAATGTAGCCCATTTAATACCAATCTAACCATATAAGCCGTTTTCCCGGGAAAAATCTAGTTCCTGAGAAAAAAGCTTAAAACGCGGACAGAGAGCGCCCGGGTTCGATTCCCCGCCCAGGAGATGTTATTTTTATGATAAAGTTTGATGAAATGTTCAATAATAATTAAATGTACATACGAAAACTAATAAATGGAAAACACTGGGCTTAATAATTACGAACTCAAGTATATGAGAAAGTTTGTCTGAGTTGTCTCGGACCGATTTTCTCATTATCTGTTTCTATTGAAATGAAACAACTGTAATTCATATAAAAATACGTTCAATTAACTTAGTATTGATAAATAATTTTACAATTTGTACAAACTTGTTCAGACATTGCAATCTGATAGGATATTGTCTCAGCTTTAATTTATATTTTAAACCATTTTTTTATAAGTTGCATTTTAAAATAGCAAAAACTAAATATAAACTAATTTTTTTAAACCACTAAGGAAGGTGATACATGGAAAGTGTATCTCTACCTGGCCATGGTAAAACCACGATTTTACCTGCAAATACCTTTAATACCTTTAGAGTTATCAATAAAAATTATTAGAACCTTTTATAGTAGACAATTATTATACTCGTATGTGCTTTAATTTGATATAAAATAACTTCTTTGGTAAACTTAATTATTTTAAAACCGATATATCGGACCTATTTGCCATGAACAAGAACTTTCCGGTCTGTTGAAATTTTTATTTATAAGCATCAATAAACAATTATGCCAAAAATAAACTCTTCCTGATTTAGTTCCCCAAATTTTTCTTAGCACAAATAGGTTAAAACAGTCTGCTAATTAGTGTGGCACATAGAATACTCGCGACCTATATTGTATGAATGGTCACCTAGTATAAAATAATGAATTCCCAATAGGTTCCTGTCATTTTTATATTAAAATGTCACTCATAAATGAGTGCAGATGGCTAACTTAATACGGAATCATCAGTGGGTTGCATTGGTTTTTTAAGATATGATGGTTCGAAAAAATGTTTAACGATAAACTGCGATATAAAAAAAATGTTCCGTGTTGTCTGGAACGAATTTCTGTTCAGGAATTTTTTAATTCAGAGACATACAAAAATTCGTTCTTCAAAATAATAAAAATGCTTTCGTTTCGTGACCTTCGTTAAACTCGGAAGCAAACATACTGTGATTATAAATACCTATAACTTAAATCAAATTAATAATTCTTAAGTTTTAGTTTTCAATCCTTGAGTAGTGGGGTCTTAAAGGAATTAATCGCCTTACTATTGCGACATTCCTTTCCTTGGATCATTTTCAAGCTGTGTTAGAGAAAAAAAGGTAGCTTAATTTTTGGGACTGTGCTCTGACCAAAAATTAACCCAAAAAAATTTAACATTTTCTTCTCAAACTTGTTTTTATCAACTAGCATTCAATCCTTCCTCTCAACTTGTTTTTTTTTTGTATTATTTAATCTTTTTCAATGTATGTATATTTAAATAACAATTCTTTTTATTATGAATTGTTTTCATTTAAAAAAAAAAAAAAAAAAAAAAAAAAATTGAAATTGTTTTTATTTCATTTGTCAGAAAAGAAGGGTGAAAAACATCGGTGGGTGTGGCTTAAATTGGAAAATCAACAAATCAGAATTTAATAAATTGTATTTTTTAAAAAATCCGCTAGGGTCAGCACTTTCCAGCTAATAAATAAAAAAAAAGTTCCCATAAGATTACGCCTCACCAGCTTAATATTTTTTGACCAAAATTCACACAATTTCTCTTTGTAAAAATATAAATTTCCGCCTGTTTTTAAAATTTTGAAATTTATATTTTAATTTTTTTTTCTCTCACATTTTATTTTTTATCAAAACAGCTAAAGGCGATAAGAAAAAAACAAAAACTAACAACCCTCTGGCTTTTCTTAAGCTATATGTATAAAAATTTTCAAGTCTCTAGGTTCAATATTAGAGGCGTGATTTTATGGCGCGTGTGCCGACCCCCGTTCCCGTGCAGCCTTAAGAAAAATATTTATATTACATCCACTTGTCATTCCTCTATCATGAAGCAATTTATTTTTCTGGTTTTGTACAATGCAATATAAATTAGTCCATGTGTTCAGTTCAAGGCTCTCTATTTACTTTCTTATAAACGTAGTAGATGTGAAGAGAATGCACTGCGATAGTTTAACTATACAATTTTGAGATTTCAATGGATTTACCAATTTTAGAGTCCTCCGAATCTAAATATGTATATAAGGGTTTTTTTTTAAAAAAGTCTTCTATGTTTGGTTTGTCGGCTGTTGAAGGCTGAAGAAGCGAGATGAAAAGATAAATATCCAACAATTTTTGTCAAAAGCCTACTCCAAGATAGAATCAGAAAATCATTTTTATTATAAGTAGTGTAAAGTCATAAATTCAGATTAGGAATAGGGATAATCAGAGTAAAACAATATTTATATTAGAAAGTTTGCCTTTGTTGTCTCTTCCGAATTTGGTTTACAAAAAGATAAATAACTATTGTTTCCGAGCTTACCAGGTAACGGAAGCTATGTGTTCGTTCTCAAGAACGAACATATTTTTTATGTCTCTGATTTCAATAATTCCAAGACAGAAATCTGTTTCAGACATCATGGAACATTTTTGGTTCCGTGTCTGTTTCTCAATTTTTCGAACCTACATATCTTAGAAGTACTCGTCGAATAAAATTTAAATGGTAGGTCATAATTACCCCATGTTGGTCCAATATAACGTTTAACCTTCTGCGCCCATTTATTTCTCTTCAACGTGCGCACAAACATAAATTTATTTACACCAAAATCTTCAAAAGCACTCATCTGATTTTTATAAAATTTTGATACTTTGTTGAAAGTAGACCGAAGCTGGCACCAGCTTAATTATAACGTATACGCTCTTTAACTTTTGCTTAATTCATGTAAAAAATCAAAATATCTTTGACATTGTATATTTTTAAATATATTGTTTTGTATAGTAGTCTCGATAATCCGAGTTGGATGGGACCGGCACTAAGTAGGATTATTGGAAATTTACGAAAAATGTGAATTTGGAATTCTACTTTTTAACTATTTATTGAAAAATAATACTTACATTCATATTTTAGTATCATTAGATTTTCAAATAATTTCATCCTAATCTGTTTCAAATTACCCACAGTTATACATCTGACTCCCGTGCAATTGTTTTCAGTGATACACTATTATCTATACGCAACAACGCATCTATTTTGACAGCTAAAGGAAGTTCGGTATGTTTTCGTTTTTACTCATTATAAAAATGTAACGCGATGCTTTCGGTTTAAGATCTTACTTAAAACTGAAGAAGAAGAAATAAATTAATAGTCTTCCCTGAATTTGAATGTAAACACAGCTGCTCAGATAGGAAAGGAATTCCAAGAAATCATATACGGATCCACCTTTACTATAACATTGTCCTGTGTCTTAATTGTGTTAATTCTGGGAACCCGCTCCCCCTCCTTCTTTCCATGAACTCTCTTTTGACTAGGATTATTTAAAACTCGGATTATTGGAGCTCGGAATATCGAGACTCCACTGTATTGTACTTATTTTGAAAAAACAAAACAAAACAAAAACAGTGGAAGCAATTAAATAAATTAGACAATACTGACTTGTAAAAGCATAAAATCAATAAGTACGTGAAAGAATGGTAGGAAGCTAGGTGCCACACTAATTAGAAGTCTATTTTTTTTTTATAAAAGCAAAAGTTATGTTGTAGTTGGTAATATATTCACTTCTTTTAATTATATAGTTACACAATTATACCAAATTCTGTTGTAACCGATTCACTAGTTTTGTCCAGTTGTAGTTCAAACTATTTTTGTACGTTTTTATCTTGACAAACATTAATTTATGGGCTTGGGTGAAATAGTGTTAAATATATTTTTATTAATGGTTCATAATTTTTCAACACACATAATATATAATCAGTGTATACAACGCACTGCATTACAGTAATCTAAACCTACCTCAACTCAAATCCAGTAAAAACTATTCCAAATCCTTTGTTTACCTTTTTCTTTTTCTTTCTTTAGTCAAGTGATTGTCCGTTGTATCATGGCTAACTACAGTAGTAGTATTAAGGTCCTAGTACTAGTACTAGACAGGTACGACGAACCACTTGTTCGAACCTAGCAATTCAAACACTTCAAGCAGCTGTCCATTTATATTCAGCAATGCTAGATGAAAACCGTGAGGACGGACTCAAATTCTGGAAATTAACCGATATGTGGTCACCCATCCAAATGGTGACCATGCCCGATGCCGCTTAACTTTATGTAAATTTTTCTTGGTCACCGTTCTAGATCAACTTTGAATTTAATAAGAAATGAATTGAAAGATTAAGATTTTTTTTTTTTTTTAAATCAACGTGTTAAAAGACGATGTATGTAATTCAGCTTTTAATATTTAAGGAAAAGTTGGTATGTGTGTGCCTTATTACGACCTATCTAATGTGAAGTCTGTGTTATCTACAAGTAAATATTTTAAATAAACCTAATAATGTACTATATTTCGCCCCCCTCCGGGGCATAATCATGCCTAACCATAATCAGTAATAGTTTCACATAATGTTAAAAAATCAAATCAAAGTATCCTAATTTCTTAAAACATGTATATAAATAAAGTTTACAAAGGTAGTTTTCACCAACTATCACAGTCATTTAGCTAAAAATTTAACTAAAACATATAAAAATAAATACCAGATTTTAAGTATTTTTTTACTGTGATTGTTATGTTATTTTTTATTATTTTTATATGTTTTAGTTAAATTTATCTAAATGACTGTAATAGTTGGTGAAAACTACCTTTGTAAACTTTATTTATACTAGGCATCGCGTGGCTCTATCATTGAAGAGAGCGTATAGTAATAAATATGTATTGAATATTGAAAAAAAAGATTATTGTGAATCATGATGAGTTGATAGATAATGGGTCTGGTAGTAGTGCAGCGGCTAGTAGTAAGGGAACCACTCCGCATTCTTACTATTCTTCTAACCACACATCTCTATTTCAATATTTATAATTTGTATCTCTTTGCTACAAACAAACTACTGCATGTATCAAATTGAAATTTTGCATACCTGTTTCAATTGTGCATTAGATGGTGTATATGAAGTTTTATTAAAATCGTTTCGTTAGAACGTAAGATATCGGTAAAAAGGTTGTTTTCTCTATTATAAACGTTTAGGTCCGCTTTAATAGTTTTAGCGATCTTTATTAAGTCATAGCGGTGTCGCTGTTGGTTTTAGTAAAAAATGTTATTTGAAAAAAATGTTCGTCTCATCGAGTAGATGATGATAGAATATTTTCCCGTCCTGAAATTCCAATTTAATTTTTGTACCTCTCGTTTAAGCGAGCGTTGCGCGCGAACTCATGGACGGATCACGCTGTCCAACGAACTTAGCCTGAGTATTAGTAAGAGGAACATGTATACCAAATTTCAACTAAATCGGTCAACTTTTACTCAAGTTATCGTCACACGCGTAAACGTTACTGACAGACAGACAGACAGACAGACAGACAGACAGACAGACACGGAGCATATTTCGTTGAATGTAGGAAGCTCGCTACGCTCGCTTCAATAAATGTTTAAGAAATTAGGATACTTTGATTTGATTTTTTAACATTATGTGAAACTATTACTGATTATGATTAGGCATGATTATGCCCCGGAGGGGGGCGAAATATAGCCTGCTTATGCAGTGATCTTCTTATTTTTACACTCTATATGACCCAACTAAGTATTAACATTGATAAAATAGGGACATCTAGAAAACTTATGACTAATAATGTACTTTTATTTACATACATTTTTTCATCTTTTGGTATATTTTCACATTAATAAGCAGTGTTTTGCATTATTCGTAAAGTAACAGCTCAAGGGGAGATAAAGGCTTAACAGACATAATATTATTGTAGTGATCGGATTCAATTATGTTTCCAAGAAACCTCTCACGTTAAATTATCAAATAAATAAATAAGAGTCATTAAACTGTAGAAGTGCTTGTTTTTATACGGAAGTCGTCAATAAATTGTAGTAAGAATACGTAGAGTTCTAAGAAAGTATCACGAGTTTTATTGTGGCCTGAATTTTTTATAAATGCGTTTTTTTGTTTGTTGTGTTTTTCACATAATAACATTTCTAAGGAAAGAGGTAATTCAAAACTTCTATTTATTTTACCCTTCTTATAACAAAATCCTTCAGTTAATGCTCTAATATAAAGTATACTTCGTTGTTTTGACTAGAAATATAATACCTATATAATATACTTGTTTATTTCTTTATTTCTCTCTCTCTTCAAATTACCACATTTATAAAGATAGAGCAGCTATAAAGATTATTAGTATTATTTATTCAAATGACATTTGTTTTACTAATTAATTTATCTTTAATTAATTTGAAATCCTACAATTTATTATAGAGCTGTATATCTCGTTTCCCAGTGGAAGCTACTGAGGCCCCCTTTACACGAGGTCACCATGGTGAGACCACCACGGTATCTGGTAGTGCCACCAAAAATGGTGAAAAGAAATACTCTGCCATTTAATGTGGCACATAGTTCAATTCGTGACTTAACTCCAAACAAAAGTGTAGAGTGATCTTTAGCAATTATTTTTTTAATTGTGATAGGATTCAGCATATGTTAACTTTTCAGAGAGCCCCTACCTATCCAGGTGTTGGAATACTTATTTTGGTTGTTTCTTAACTCAAAATCTTCAGAAATAAAGAAAACTTCTAAAATAATCTCACAGAAATTTTTAATTTTACCCAACATCACTACATGTATTGTCAAGACACATTTTATTTAAAAATAACTGATACTTTATTGGAGTAAAAATTATACTAGGTGTGCAGTGCAGTTGTCTGCTTGTCTTTAAACTTAATCTTAAATTTTATTCATGCGTTATTAATGCAGCACGGAGTATAAAAGCAGTATATATATTAAACAGCTGATAGTTAACAATAAACATTTTTATTTATAATAAGCTGAAATCGGATCAAAAATAGTAATATTTCTAATTTTTAATTAAAAAGCATTTTTTCCTGTTTTTCTATTTTACTCCCCCCCCCCCCCTCCTAAATGAAAATATGACAAAAGAGAACATAACAACAATAACTTTGGGTACTCTTAAAGAGATTTCCAACGACATGCATCATGAAGGGTATATCCTATTTTAACGTTTGTACCCCGTACCCCGTACCCCTGTGTACCAATTTGGATTTCCGATTTATACCTTCCTGTGGTTGGTCACTATGACCGTGCCGAATTTTGTGCGGGTTCAGCCGTTCAGGAGGAGTATGAGTCCAACCAAATGCAAAGTGTAATATAAGAGCATCGCTTCGCTCAGCTCAAAAACAAAGTAGACTTATTTTATGTAATCAGAATTGATTATGTACATTATTATATACATTAATTGCTGGATACCTGTGCTTCCCTACGGAGTGTTATTTTTAATTTTATGGGTTTATTAACTACTATCAAGAAACATTTTAAATTATTTTACTAAGCGAGAATATCTAGATTCTATCCCTCCCCTTTATTTTTATACCACCTCCCCTTTGATAAGATAATAATTTGCAAATATCCTAAATTAGTTATTGATTCCGACTATTGAAAAAAAATGCTTAAAAGATAACTTTCTTCTGATAAGATACCTTCTGTATCCCCCCGTGTCTTTTCACATCCTTTGGTTGAAATCGGAATTGTATTTTTAGTAATATATATGTTTACACCCAAAATAGGAGCCATTTCTCAAGTATAGAAGATCAGTCTACGAGCTCAATTCCCTCTCTTTTCTTACTTTGTCCCTATGTTCACTTAGGGATAAAATTTTTGAAAATCCCTATTGGCAGTTATCAAGATAATTTAGAAATTATTATACTACGTATACACTCGAAGATTTTATTTTCGCGTTTTAAAGAAGTGGTGATAATTATGTTAGTGAAGGCAGGTTCAGGCGGTAGGTTTAGGTTTAGGCGTGATAAGGTGTGATTTATAAACTATTGCTTTTTTGGTTTTTTAAAAATAATTTTTGACAGCGATTAAACTAATTTATTTAACAGTTCTTAATTAGTTATAAATAATTAGTTTTAAAGAAGTGGTGATAATTATGTTAGTGAAGGCAGGTTCAGGCGGTAGGTTTAGGTTTAGGCGTGATAAGGTGTGATTTATAAACTATAGCCTTTTTGATTTTTTAAAAATAATTTTTGACAGCGATTAAACTAATTTATTTAACAGTTCTTCCTACAGAAATTTTCACAAAACATTAAATATTGTGTCTGTAGCTTCTTCTGCAATTTTAGTTAAACACATTTTTTATAAAAAATAAAATTCGAATTTTGAAATCTATTTAGAAGCCCCGTTCTCCGCCCCAAATACACCTGGGTCATTCTCAAAAAATAGCCATTTTGCTGTCACGGGTACATTGCTTTGTGTAGGAGTAAGATAACTTTGTTTATTTATTTTTAATATCATTCCCGCCCTATTGTAAACGTTTTCCAACAGTAATTTCTCAGAATTTTTCGGAATAAATTTAAAAAATATTCGAGTAAAAAACATTTTTAATAACCACTAGAAATGGCAAGAGTGTTACTGTCCCTAGGGCAATTCGTTAAAAAAATGTGTAATTTATTAAATGCGAAATGTTTTTTTAAACAATTTCATAGGTGTAAATAATAAGTATCACCCTTGAATAAAATATTACACAAGTTGCTTTCATTTAATACATTATATAGGATTAGAGTGGTGCCTGTACATTTAACCAATTGTGCTCAAATTTTGTATTTCCCCCAAATGAGTAGTCCTAATAACGAATTTAAGTTTAGAAAATTTATTGTCTGTTTGTCTGTGCGTTAATCGCGTCCAAACGGCTGAACATCTGTTCTTGGTTTTTGGGTACAATGTTAAGCTCAATTCTGTGGGAGATATAGGCTATAACATTTTTTGCTAGTTCAATGTGGGGCGGAGAACGAGGCTTCTAAATAGATTTAAAAATTAGAATTTTATTTTTTATAAAAAGCTACTGACAATATTTTATGTTTTGCAAAACTTTCTGTAGGAAGAAACTACTAAAAAATGGCATCTAACAAATTATTATTTATTTACCAGGTTTTAATGGTGGCATTCCAACATTGTATAGTTTACATTGAAAAGCAGATATTATAAGGCTTAAAGTTAACTCACTGTTTCTAAATTTGGAGCACATACGAGGAATTAACCAGTAAATAGATGATAGTGTGTTAGATTCGTGCGCCATACGGAGTTAATATAGGTAGCTGATTCATTCCTTTTAGGAAACCCAAAAAGAACAATGGATTTCTAGCGATCCTTCCAAATATTTAATTTCAAGAAATTGCATTTTCTAACCTTACTGGTGGTATATTAAATTCACTCAGGTGACCGAATGCTCCTTCTTTAGCTGCCTCGTCTACTCTCTTTTCTCGAGGATACCCTTGTGTCCAAAATACAAATTTGAATAACTAATTACAATATGTCTTTAATTGAAAGCTTAAAATAGAAAGCAAAATTAAGTTATAATGATAAAATGAGCTATAAGTACGATGTGAGTTCTGCAAGTTAAAATCTGTGGGATTATTTTTAATATTACTATAAAGAAAAATGTTTATACTGTGTGAGAAAACTATGATGAACTTGACGTGTCAAGAAAAACATCAAGGGCTATTAAGTAAACCGGAAGACGGAACAAGACAGAGCTTGATTATTATATTATTCTTCTAAATGTTTGATCTGATTAGTTAATTAAGTAAGTACTTCTTTGAAAAATCACGACTTCAATTTCCTTGGAATAATTTCATTTAATAAAATTAGGTCAAAGATTAAGAACAATTATATTAATATTATGTTGGTAGTTTAAACCACGATAACTGTAAATATATTACTCACTCCAAATAATTGCTAAGTAGTATTTTTACTTGTAATGTAAAAAATGATCATCATTTAACAACATTATGATAACAATTTAATTAACTTTTATTTTCTTAAAGGCCCACATACACAATCAAACTTGACAAATCAAGCCAGTTTGACGGTGTTAGGATTGAAATTTGTGAGTAGGAAGGCTTGATTTAGAATTTGTCGAATTACTGATTTTTTTGGTAGACAAATGGCTGGTAAGTTTGATCATCTGTTTCGACAATCCATCAAACCCACAATCTTTTTGCTCTTATCCCCTTCCTTGAATGAGTTTTTAGTAGTTATCAGTTATAAACACCAGTACTATTTGCATATCATGTGTAATTTAGTTAGTAGTTGATACTTATTATAGTGTAGGACAATGTAATTAATTTTTTATTCATTCCCATTTACGCCTTTGGAATAAAATAAATAAACCTTTCCTGGATATAAATTGAAGTAGTCCTTTTTTATAACTTCCACAATCGCTTCACAAGTCTCCCGGATGATTCTACCTAATGCTTCAGGGGAAATTGAGGATAACTTCATGTCCTCGTAGTTTCTTCCAGTGATCAAAAATCGCAGAGCGGCATTTCCATGTTCTTATGGAGATATGCCGATTCTCTAAGTGTCTTGTTTTTACATTTTTGGTTTACAAATGATAACAGCAAGAAGTTACTGTCTTCAACCATCCTCATCAAATTGGGCCAATCTTGAGGCTCACATCTCATTTGATAGATTGATTTGTGTATATTGTGCTCTTTTCAGTGTCCACGGCTTGCACATTTTTATCGAAACGGATTTTTGCTTTATTTTATAGCAATAAAAAATAAAAAATATTCCAAATTATTTTTATTCCATGTAGTGCTCTGCACTACTGTCGACAGGTCATTATCTACTGTGCACTGTGCAAACCACTAAAGGGCAATTACAATCAAGTTAAATTTCATAGAAATCAATGAAAGTTTATAAGTATTATCGAAATACTAGACTGATGAATAAGTATTTTATATGATCTATGAGAAATTAAGCTTGGCTTAAATTCTCTTTTTTGTATGGCTATACATATAAAAAAGAGAATAATTCAGCTAATCATCATCATCCCTAAGAAACGTAGATGGGGAATATTATATTATAATAGTGCATAAATAGTTATATAATGATAACATGTGTAACATGTTATATGTATGTAACATTAAAAAACTAATTTTCTGTGGTCATCAAGTCTGTGAAACACACAAACCAAAATTAACCATTTTACTCTGTGACTCCCATAGATATGAAACATGCTCTTTACTGCAGGTGAGTAGTAATACGAAAACTAAATGTAAAATAAAAAATGTGCATCCTGTAATTGTGAATGTGCTGTATAGCTGATTTTAATCAGGAAATTTTAATTATAATTATGAATAATAAAATATTATATAACTCGATTTTATACATCAAGATTTGGAGGAAATTACTCATTCACAATGAAACAGTATTTTATTGTTGACTATTATTAAGTTCAGACTGTTTTGGTCGATGCTTATCACTGATGATAAGTATAAATGACAAGATAAAATTACAAGATAAAAAGAACTTTTTATATACTACGTTTTTAAATTTTCTGTCATATATCATAAATTTGAAACCCGTCAAAATGAAGATCGTAAATATGGGTCATGTCAAAACAAATAAAATAACTTGCGGATTTTTTCCGAACTAACTTTTCATACACCAAAATTTGCTGAAAACTAATTAAATTCTGTTGAAATATGGCTAAAAGTATTAAAAAAATGTATTTTCATCGTGTTCTGAGCTATTTTAAAAGTTTCAAATGTCTAGCTACTCGGGAAGTTAGTTAAAAAGTGATTGCAAGATTTGCACAGTACAAACAAACAAACAAGAAAGCAAGCTAATAAAAACGTAGTCAAAAATCAGGATAGCTGAATGGTTATTCCATTCTTCTTAACCATCCCATTCTAAACATCGATTCGTCATCTTCGAATCCCAGAGATATTTTTGTTTGTTAAAGAAATGATTTTTTATAATAAGGAATGATCCTCAAAAAAAGGTCTTAAATCTATATTAAAAATGGAATCATTTTTTAAAGAAGGGTCTTTCTCGCAGATATTATATCCTGGAAAAAAATCTTTGAAGATTTTGGCTAGATATTAGTTGCTACTTATACATAAAAAATTGGTCCGAGACAACTAAGACAAACGTTCTCTTATACGGGTTCATAATTGAATTCTTAGCCCTGTGGTTTCCATTTATTAGATTTCGAGTTTTTATAAATACATTAATTATTATTGAACATTTTATTAAAATTTATTGTAAAAATAACTTCTCCTCGGCACGAATCGAACCCGGTCTCGCTTAAAGCTATAATTTCTCGGGAACTAGATTTTTCCCCCGGGAAAACGGTTAATATCGTTGGATTCGTATTTATATGGACTACATTTCAGAATTTTTCAAACAAAAACGTTGGAACCGTTTTCGAGAAATATTTGTTTTTACGTTTTTTAGAGTTTTTGAGGGTTAGCGCCCACAAATTTGGAGCTAAAATTTGTTTTTTGATTTCGCCTTGGGGTATGATTTATCTGAACATGTATACCAAATTTCGTCTAAATCGGCCCAGTAGTTTAGGCTGCAGGCGTCTGCACAGACAGCAAGCGCACAGTAAACGTACTAAGAAACTAGACTGCGAATTATGAACAGTTCTACTCCTTCCAAGTATCCTTGAAGATAAATTATCTTAGCTCATGGGGATGGCCAATCTATTTGGCACGTGCCCGAAATTTCACAAATTGTATCCCTCACTATATTTGACACATAAAATGTAAGAAAGCCCCTTAAATCTTAAAATTACTAAAATATGGGGGGGGGATAATAAGATCTCATAATATTTATCTCAGATTATTTTATAAACTTCATTTGCTATTTTGGCACAATAACTTAAAAATCGATGTTACGAATTAAAAATTACTTTTATTCAACCCAAGTGTTAATTGTGTGAAGAGTTACTCTATGATATCATCTAGACTCTAGATTATTTGTTGGATAACCCCTCATATAACAACCCCCCCCCCCCCCTCCCCCGTACACCTATAATATAAATACCATCAATATTCAAATGATATAGTTTAAACTTATTAAAATTTTATTACATATTAAATAAATTTAGCTTAAGCCACGGCTAAGGGTTTAAGTACATCTATGATTTAGCCTCGTGCAGCCATTGCTTTAAAAAATTGTAATTGAATAAATTGGAAAATCATTGTGATTCATAGGTCTAAAATTGTTTGAATATGGATAGCTAAAGGACGAAGTGTTCTTTTTCATAATAATTCCTTTTGTGTTATAAAACCCATTCCCGTAGAACCTTAATCTTTAATGAAATAAATGCATATAAAAAATATAATTGATTACCTACGCAGCCCATAAATCAAATGATAAAATTAAGTGTCTAAGATTTATTATTATTTAAATTATTCTAGAAGCAATGAGTGATTTTTTAAAAGCCATAATTATCTCTAACATCTAGCTTCAATTAAATTCACCTAAAACCACAGTAAGGCTAAATTAAAGTAGGAAAATTCCTGAAGGACATATCTTAAATAAAATAATATAATTAACTTAAACATGTATAAATTACACGAGCAATCTAAATAAATAAAATGTAATTTTATAAATGAATCATAAAAAAAATGTAAACATTATAATGTCGTTAGGGAGTTTGGAATTGTAAATCACATGTTTACATCCTGTGAAGAAAAAGTGCTGGGAAATTGTTTAAATGTATTACTATTATTTATATAATATTGTTACACATCACATACTTTTGACTATTTTTTGATATACATAATAGTAATTAAGTTTGTTTTTATTATCAAATATTTCCTTCGTTAATTTAACCTGGGTTTTACTGGAAAAGTGGAAAACCCATTTAATACTAATTCTGTGTCGTATCCTGTAACTGAAAGTACGTATAATTTTTCCAAGGCAAATTATCCTAAGCTATTTCACGGCTGGACAGGTGTAGAAAATAGAAACAAGCCGCTTCGGACGTAAATAAAGACCCAGACGATTCAAATCAGGTTCAGTTTATACATGCTATGACGTTTTCCGACGCTTCATTCCCCCACTACCGAACAACAAGCGGCGTCAGATATAACCGGTGCGCCTCCCCTGCCAAGGCACACTTCCACTTTAGAGTTCTAACAGTTCACGATAATCGAAGCCAAAAAATCTTTTATAAGCACTAACGTATTTATTTACGTAAAATTATTCGTTTATAACTTTAAATTTCTATTTAAAAAATAATCTCTATTTATTAAATATTAATTAATTTAATATAAATTAATAAGTACTTTATTATTTAAAAAAAAAATCAATTTAATAATTTATTTTTATAAAATTTAAAACAAAACCAACCAAAAAAACCAAATATGTATCCCAACCCATTGGAAAGGAAACACTCCCAGGTGAGGCAGATTGTGGATAAAATCTTCAGACCGGATTCTGCAAAGAAATTTGCCAACAAACTGACGGAAATTAACAAGTCTTACTGCAATTCATCAAAGAAAGGCTACAAATAGAGATCAGAATGAAATCTCTATCTACTACCATAACTCGACAGCTCGCCTTACTTGCCCAAAGCACTGCAAACCAAAGACTTTGTAAGTACACTTTACTCCATTTCTCTTTTAGATTTTATTCCATCATTTTAAAAAGCTTATTATTTATACATTTTGATCTCAGCTATGTCAATAATTCATTATTTTTTTTAATAACAAATAACTCCCATCTTTAATATTAGTTTAATTAAAAAAACAACTATGAAATGTTTTTTGTTTTTTTTTAAAAAAAAAGAAGATTTTTCTTAGTCCCCTTCCAATTTGCTTCTAATAAGATTTTAATAAGATTTTCTTTGTAACAATATATTTACTTATTGAATATTTATAAGTATAATGCAACTTACAACAACAGCTGCTTTGAATGAATATTTTAATAATTATTATTTTTAATAATGTAGCTCTAAATTCTTTTTCTCCTTAAGAATCTTAGCTAATAAAAGCTATTTATTAAATTTTTCAATTTAACTGTTAATTTATTATTTTTTAATTAATTATATTATTTTATCTGTAACATTTTGGATTTGATATGTTTTTACTTATTATTATTTAGAATTATCAATGCTACATTAGGTGTAAACAAAATTTAATCAAAAAGTTATTAACATATTTTTAAACTAAAATACCTATCATCCCAAATGTAGTGTCGCTAAAATTACCCAATTTCACACTTTAAATCTAGAGCAAAGAACAGTACCTATTAACTCCCGCATAATTTTAAAATTAATGTCAGCGATTCAAAGAAAAGAACTTAAATTATCTATATTCCTCATATTTGTACCCTAATGACCTCTATTCTCTTTATTATTCCTATTACTAAAACAGTTTTAGCACAACTAAAATACTTGACCTACCTCAAATTTTTACAATGTAGACCACTCATTGGATGTTTTGGTATTTTTTGAGTACAATAATTATTAAAAATATATATTATTATCACAATTTAACCTTCTAGGTTATTCTTTCTACATAATATAATACTGCAATAATTAAATCAATGTTTTTATTGTTTATTTGTGAAAACTGTGCTAATAATAATTACATGTAGATGAGATAGATAATAAAAATTAAGTAAATTATATAAAAAATAAAAATAAAATAAATAATAATATATCTCAAAAATGATTTATTCTATTTACATATACATATATCCAAATTTATTTCATAGGTATTTAAGGGAAGTAGATTATTTATTCATAATAATAGATTATTATTGAATATTCTATTGACCTCTTATTTCCTCTATATCAAATATAAAATTATTTAAGTAGAGATGGGGAACTCATTTTATTTAATCTGAATCAAATTGTGTTTTTAAATCATTTGACTTGTGTTAGGTTATTAATCGGCTAAGATTTAGAATACGGTAACCGAGCCCGCAACAAACCACCATGGCTAGATTACACATCGAAATTTAGATATATAAAATTGATTACGCTGCTTCGTTTTTATAGTAAATTAATAGCATTATTTTGTTTAATTTATTATTTTAAAAAAAGTGATTAACTATTGTGTTGCGGGCGTGGTTTAAGCACCCTATTCTAAAATCTGCTTCAATAAATCGATCAAATTCAAATAAATAAAACAATAATAAATTAAACAACTCAACATCCACTGTTGCTTGTTGCTTCTTTAGCATTCTTAATGTTTTTTTAGAACTTTTTTTAAGCTTACGTTTTATTTCATTTTTATCAAGTAAATGTACGAGTGGTATATTTACATACATATATATATATATATATATATATATATATATATATATATATATATATATATATATATATATATATATATATATATATATATATATATATATATATATATATGTATATATATATATATATATATATATATATATATATATATATATATATATATATATATATATATATATATATATATATATATATATATATACATTATATTGTTTATTAACCTTTTGGCTGTTGTTCCTCAGAGATAGTTAGCTTGTTCGTAGTAATTTAATTGTTTTAGTTTAGTTTTTTAAGCATAATTTTAATAATAATTGTGCTGTAACTAACAAAAACAATATTAATTTATAAATAAACTCTATAAAACCAAATAACTAATTAAAAAAAATCGTACATAATAATTATTTGTTTAAAAAATTGCTAAAGTTTTAGGTTGATCATAATTCATTGATCATTATAATTGAGAAGACATTATGTTAATTTGAGTTGTAATAGATACATTAATGGATTAATTCAATATTATTTCTGCTAATGAATGATAAATTTACATTCATACTTATTATAATGTTTAATCATCGTAAAATTAAACAGGATATTGAACAATTAGTTATAAAAAAAAAAAAATTCTAGAGCGCAGATTCTTTATGTCAGTTAATATTTTTTTGTTCCACGTTTACCATTATTTTAAATGAATCATTTAACTGATAAAGGCGAAAAAATTATCAATTGAAACATTTATTGCCTTTTTGCTGTCTTTACTCGTGTTAGAAAACTATCAGTAAATTGTTTCTAACTATCTCAGAAGAGGAGAAAAAAAAGATAAGATATGTCTGCTCGTGTCTTGTGTTCCCCTTTTTTATTCAAAATTTACATGATAACAATTCCCATAAATAAAAGAAAAATCTTTTGAGTTGTAAAAATTAAAATATTATAAGAAAGAATAATTGATTATACATTAAATTTTATAAGTATTATTCTTACAAATTATTTAATATCTTACTCATGTAAAATACATTTATTTGCAATTACATACTAACTATAAAAGTTCCACTTATTATTTTGATGATACTCAAGCGATTATATTTGACAACCAGAATTACTTATATGCTCCTATTTAGAACTGATGAACATATAAAAAATATGAAATAAGGATAATTTTACAATTGAAGTAACAAAATAGAACTGATCAATAAGATAATCATTGATTAGTCATCATTGATGAGATTAGATAATCAAAATGTTTATTTGGACGACTGATTGATTGTCAATCATGGAATGCGTGACAAAAGGGGCCACATTACTGCAATTTTCCAGTCACTGTTGATCCTTAAATAACTCGAATATTCGAATATTTTGATAAAATACAACTTTCCAGTCGAAAATTAATTTAAAAAAACTAGCAGAATGCGACACATTTTTTTTAAAGCTAGGTTCCCTCAGTGTAAAATTATTATTTACTAATTTAAAATATTTACTTTTTTATATTTAAAATGTTTGTACATGAGGTAAAACATATACATACTTTCTACACCCACAACATATTATTAAAACTTACTTTTACACATAATAATATTAAATTTAATATAAAGCATAATTTTATTGTAAAATGTTTTGTTTTATCAAGTTGTTATAATATTACCAAAATACCCTCGACTTTCAAAATTTTAAAAATTCCTTTGATCATCGAATCAACATATTTACACATAAAACATACTTTAAAACTCACTTATAACTCCATACATAAATTCTTCTTTGTCAGTCATAGACGATGATCTTTAGCATAATTTTCCACCCCCAGTTTTAATTTTAATTGTTTGTTCAATTATTATAATTTACTCATCAAATATGTTTGTTTTGTTTTTGTTTCAGATTAGACATTAGAATTAATCACAATGCGATTAAGAATAGAATCATCATTATACTCATCTTCATCATATATACTCATCATACGTCATGCTGGTAAGAATAATTTAATTATTTAAACTAATTAGTACACATACTGTTAATTTATATTAATTTAATCTTATTAGTAAGGTATTATTGGGACTCAATACAATTTTTTAAAGGTCAATAAGTTTTTTTTTTAACTGTGATAGAAGTACAGTGCGCTAATATAAGTCAACATTAAGTGCTAAATAATAACTGAAAAGGTAACTGTAAGCTAGAAGTTCTAAGTCGTTCAATGGTAACCCCGCATAAGGTGTAGGTTGAGGTCTCGACGTTTCGTTTCTAATACTAAAAGCATCTTTAGAGGGAGTTATTGCTGATCAGCTTAACTTATTGAATCAAGCTGATACAATAAGCTCCCCATAATATGCTTCTATGAGAGCGAAACGTCAATATCTAAATCTTATCGAGACGTGGAGAGGTGAGCACCACAAGAAGACCTAGAACTTCATAAAGGTCTAACCTTCTTTAGTTATTGTTTAGTGTTTACTTGTTGACTTATTTTAGCGCATTTATGCATTTTTTTTTTTTAAGTTTCGATTCTTATGTAAACTTTAATAACTATTTTCAAATAAATAAATATATTCAAAGTCAACTTTCCGTAATCTAGTTGTTGAATACCTACTTCTCATAGAAGAATACTCTATTGGTTATTAATAATTGCTTGGTTGCAAGTTGTTAAATTCGGCTTTTTTCTAAATTTTTATAGCCATGACATATTTCGAGCTATAAGTTATAGATTTCAAGAACTAATCTTCCCCTTGTTGTCCTATATTAGTTTGAATTTTAAACACCTGGTTTTTATATTGTGGTATTCCCAGTTACTCCTTAGTCACAGTTATCCTTTAAGAAAATTTTAACAGTTACTTTTTTTACTATCGTATGGTCATGAATATGCTTTTAAGTAGGATGTGAAGTATAGAAACAAAGAAATAAGTAGAAGACAGTTATTCGCCCCTAATGTGTCCTATATTAGAAATGTAGCTATATTTTTATTTTTTAATTGTAAGTAATACCAGTAGATTTGTGTATAAGCCATCTCAAAACTTTTTCTTTATATACACTACTTATACGAAAAAGTAAAAAGGGGGAAGAAGGAAGTCAAATAACTATTGAACTAAAATGAAAGTTAAATAATTGCTAAACTTTTAAATTTGTTATTTGACTTTCTAAAGACAAATATAGTATGGATTAGTCAAAGTAAAATCTAGACAATAACTAATGTCTTCACAAAGAGATAGATTTGATTAAAATTGGTCCGAACTCACGAGTTCATATGTATATAAAGTAAACAACCTGAATTCAGATTCAATGATAAAAATCAATTTACAAGAGATATTAATATTTATATTTATAGATATTTATCATCTTCAAAATTGGTCACTACAATAAAGCTGTTACCAAATATAACTTACAGATATTTGTAACTAATAGAACTCGCATTTTTATAAGTTAAAAAATGTAGTCGAATAGTTTCTTGAGCCCTATAGCAAATTATAATTCTTTCTCTTATAAAAATAATAAAATTATAAAAAAAACATTCTAGGTTTAAAGTGGTAATAATTATCGGAGACAGCATGGCAATAATGGTAATAATCGTGGTTAAAGATGCCTAAACTTGTTTAGTTATTGTTTAAAAAAAAAAAAAAAAAAAAAAAAAAAAAAAAAAAATAGAACATACACATATACGTTTTATAAGTATTACATTGATAAAAAGTAATTGAAAGAAAAGTTGTGCGATAAAAACTGAAATATTTACTTAACCTTGATATTTTATTTGTACTAATGGCAGACATGTTTTAAAAGCTTAGTTGTTATTATCAGTTTTCCCTCCTCATGGCGCGGGGCATCGTGTGATTATTATTTACTCTAGGCTCTTACGTATTGCATCAGACCACATTCATTAATCGAGAATTACCATTATTCCATTTAAATCTGAATAACTGTCTGGCTTTATTTCCGCTAATGAAAATTTGAGTGGCGTTGTAAATTTTTTTATACTTTTAGGTTTTTTTTTATATTAAGTCAATATTGATTTGTTTTGTTTTTATACACTGCTTATAAGCGATCAAAACAATGTTAGTTGTTCTTAGAGGCAATCATTAACTAACTAATTTGTTGTGTACAAATATACACTTCAAATAATTACAATAAATAAAAATATGTATATTCTGTTTACATTAGTAACTCTTAAGATTAATTTGTAAAAGAATAGAAATAAAATGTTAAAAGAGAGAAAAATATCCATTTTATAAAAAATATATATATATATATATATATATATATATATATATATATATATATATATATATATATATATATATATATATATTAAAAAAGAAACTTTTTAACTAATTTGGCCTTTATACGATTACAAATTAAATTAATAAAAGGGAAAATATTGATTTAAATATAACAGTTATATTATCAAGTAGTGTCCCGATTCCAAAAATAATTAAATGTTTGTTTTAATTTGTTAGACTATTATATATATCTATACTATTATATTATATCTAAATTATTTTGCTTATTTAACTTTTTTTCTAAATATAAAATTAATCATGTTGCCACGAACTAAACGGATCGGTTTATTCAACAGAGAAAACTGAAGTCAGCCTTTCCTGATTTATTATGAAAGTAAAAAATAAATAACTATTGCAAATAGTTAATATTTATTTATAAAGATTAATGAATGGTCAATTCATTAATTGAAGAAAAAACAGAGGAACTATTTTTCTGAATAGACATTAATAATAATATTAGCATTGCTATTGAAAACTGAATATTATTAGAAAAATTTAAAATGAAAAAGAACTAAAGATCAATGAACTATAACAAATACGATCAGATAATGAAGTCGCTTTTCTGATTAGTGTAATTATTATTTACAATAATATTATTATTCAAGTTAAGTTCCAAAGTGTTATTGTGTTTATATTTATTTCCAAACAATATGATTATAAAAGCTTTTACAAGTGAAATCGTTCAATTTCTTAGTAATTTCTCTTAGGAATGGAAAGTTTTTGAGAACTTTCCATTTGCATTTCATTTTAGCGTGTACTATCTCAAATCTTATACTATCTCCTATCATATAGTATCTCATATCGTATATATAGTTTATCATTTACTCAACCAGCTAGCTCATCACAGTTTGTTTATATATATATATTTATATATATATATATATATATATATATATATATATATATATATATATATATATATATATATATATATATATTTATTAATTAACTGATACAATCGTTTAATTGTTTTTACAAATAATTTCTTATAACAATTTGCCACAAAAAATATAACTTATTGAAAACTATCACTTATAAGTACTCATACTAAGAGTAGATACTGATTTTGTAAATATTATATGTATTACACCAACAAAATCAAAAAACAAGTAAAGTATTTCCTTGTTATTAAGAATTACATATAAAACTGTAATTTCAAGAAAAAAAAAATCACCTGACTTTTTTTTTTTTTAGATAAAATGTGTAATTATTAATAATCAATAAATTTCGATCAATCGCGTGTTCCATAATTACGTAGTTTGATAAATGTAGACAATTGTCCTTGCTATAAATATAAAAATAATTGTTTTGGTTAAGCAAGAGGGTTTCATTACTTTTTAAAATAATAAAGTTTAAGTTTTATTACTAAATGTGTTTTTTCTGTCTTAAAGATAATTCTGTAGATAAATGAAATACTGTAATTGTACTTAATGTTGTTAAGTAAAATGAAATTTCAAAGAAATAAATACGGGTTAAAAAAAGAATACAGATTAAACAAAATGAAAAATAATGAAATGCGAATGTTTTTTCTCATTTTTAAATTTTGCCAAAAATTAATAATTAAACAAGAAAAAAAAAGTAAAATTATTTTAGGATAAACTAAATTCGTCTGGGACACAAATCCAAATTTGAACAGAGAGGTGTGTCTTTCTATATTTACCCTACTGCGCCACGGGAATTTTATTTTTATTTTGGCTCACGTGATCTTGTGAAGATCGGAAGATGTTTTATTTTTAAATTTCTTTCATTTAACCCGTCGCATTTAATTCCCTTGTTATTTTTTCCGACTGGAGGTCATATCTATTTACCAATAACACTTCTCCTCGTATACTCTATATTGTCTATGATTTTTTACAATGTCTAAGGTGAAGATGGTCTAATAGAAGACCGTGTACTGTATATACCCCCTAGTTAAATATGCCAACAAGTGAAGGCAATTATCTTAAAATGACGGCAATTTTCCAATTCATCTTTCAAAAAGCAACAACATTCGCGATTTTAAACAACACCCGTTTTCATACATAAATTTTGTTGACGAACGTCGAAAAATAAAACTACAATATATTCTCCTATGTAAACAGTAATCAATCACAGTTCTTTAAACTTCATTGTAAATAAGATAATATTGTTTAAAAAAAAAAAAAAAAAAAAAAAAAAATAGGCTTGAAGGCCATTAGACACAAAAGAATCGAGACTCGAATTCAGATGTTAATACTCGTATTTCAAAAAATCACTATCATTAATTTTACATACAGTCTTACTGAATTTAAACGATTCTCTATTAGGAAGATTTAACATCAATAAAGACTATTCACTTAATTTTATTATATATAGACGTTAATAGAACTCAAGTGTCACTGGTTGGCGTCTTATTATCGCGGAATTATTTGAATGTAGATGTAGAACTATATATAAATAGAATATATTAATCAGGAAACATTTCTAAATTGAATTAGGTATTTGACATGTAAGAATTAAGAATTAACATATACTCGTATATCAGTAGAATAATTAAATTTATTAATAATATATCGATTATTTACTTATAATAACTAAATGAAAATTAAGTATATCGTAACTAAAACAATGTGTCACTGGGAATGTATGTAGTTTTGATTTTGGAGTAGCTATAAAGTTATCTCAATCACCTTAAACAACTGCTATAATATCGCATATTTTTAGATCCCAGATTTGTAAGACATACACCACTATTGATATGACTTCTTAAAAGAAAGTGTAAAATGAAACTTATCGGTTCTGACTTATCGGTTCTTCAATGACCACATGTTATGTTAATCGAGTCATTAAAAAAAAATTAAATGGTCAATTCTTTGACCTTAACTATCCGTCATTATAAAATTTCTTTATTTTAAGATGATGGTTGTTTTTTCATGATTCAATGTATTATGGTCTACACTTAGACTATCTGCAATTCTAAACTTATGTATTACAAAAAGAAGCAACTTATTATCTCATGTAATTCAAGAGAAAATTATAATGTTATATCTGGGACTTCATGCAGGCTTCGCATGTTTATGCATGTATTAAAAACTTTAGGTTGATTTTCAAGCTTGAGATTGTTAAGTGTGGTTAGTATTTAAAGCTAACCTTCATATAACAGAAAACTTATTAACTGCACTGGTAGCATTAACTAATCGTTTCCTTTTTTTGCCTTGTTTCAGGTTCCATGACGTATGTAGAGGTGCTAATGACGTAACAGAGGCTGGACCTCGCGCGTCATTTAAAGTCCTAACACCTGACCCGTCTCAAGCAGGTTAGGCCAAGACCCTGCCCCTCTACCCATGCTCAACTTTATCTCACTTCATTAACATTAAAACTCGCTTCAATTATTTATTGTTTGTTTCAATGTAATGAAACAAGTTTTTTGTATTTTGTATTATTTTTTTTTTTTACATTATTTATTATTTAGTTAATATTTATTTATTAAAAAAAAATCATAATTTATTTTTAAATAAGAGTGATAACAATAACAAATATTACCTATATATTTATTTATTTTTTATATATAAAATCATTTAAAAAGTTATATTTATATTAATTTTAGGGAAACTCTTCATAATATATTAATATATATATATATATATATATATATATATATATATATATATATATATATATATATATATATATATATATATATATATATATATATATATATACAAAGTTAAACAGTGCAAAACCCTCGGAAAAATGACAGTTAATGTGTATTACGTACTAATAACATAACCTAACATAAACACGCCGTTATATCATTATTTCGTAAATCAGTTAAAAACACACAAGACAAATTAGATTCTATTTTACCCTTATCTACCCTCTTGTAGCTGACAAATGAGGAAAAATAATTTCCGATTGGTTTTTTCCTCTATATTCTATCTAACGCTTTTTATTTATTATTATTTATTTTTTAAAATTATTATTGTAACACATTAAATAAGGATATTTATTTCATTTTAAATTTAATATTTTGTTATCAATAACCTTTTATTTGTTATTGTATTATAATTGGTTCATTGATATTACTTATATTTATTTAGGGCAACTTTGAATATCATTAGTGTTACCTCAACAGTTATACAAACAATGAACTACTAACAAACAAATAAAAATTCTATTTAGGTGATATAATCTAATTTAATACAATTATTGCCTTGTAAATAGCTAAGTATTAAAATTAGGTTTGAATAATGGTAATTCATACGTATCAATATGTTGATGGAATAATGATAACTGTTAATGTCTGATAAGAGGAAAGGTTATCCACTATTTATCTTTTATCTCAAAACTTGTTTTTTTTTAATGGTACACTCATATAATATACTTCTGGAACAGTAATCATTGAATTCATTTTTTTAAAAAAAGAGATACATATAAAAATATTCGTTACCGCTGAGAATAGAATCTCGTATCTCAGGGTTGACGCCGCATCTCTCTAACCATCGAGCTTTGATGGTGGAAATATTTGCTATGATAATGATAATATTAATGATTTTAATCTCCTGCCATGTTTTGCCATTATTTCCAATCTCGACTTTAGCAGTTTTTAGTAATTCACTTTGTTATCTGAAGGCCTTTGAGAAATATATATTTTCTTATTTGTAAAATAGATTGTGATTCTTTATCTTTAACATTCCTACTGCAAAGAGAGATTATATTCTTTTTGTTAAGAGTTGTTTCTTTAACAGAAAAACATCATATATTATGGAAATGCCCGCCTTCTTTCATGAGTCGTTTATTAGAGAATATATATACCTTGGGGTTTTTTTCTGTTTAATATAAATTAATGTACGTTAATTCCTATGATATTAATTTGTTATCGCTCTATTTTTTTTTTTTTTTTTTTTTTTTTTTTTTTTTTTTTTTTGTTAATTAATTATTTTTATTTTTATTTTTAAAAAAACCTGAAGTGAATCAATTTAAAAAAAGACATCAACCAAAGAAAACTTGTTTTGATTTGTTTTAAACAAACGACAAATACTAAGATTTTTATTAAGACTGGCTATTTTAAATTAAAATTTTATTGTTTTTGACTCATTTCAGGTTAATAAAGAAAATAGTATTGTAATAATTATATAAGATTTTAAAATTAGGTAAAATTGATAAATATATTTATCTAATATATAAATCTAAAAAAATAAATAAATAAATAAGGTCAATTATAATTATATCAACTCGAACTGTATAAAAGCATATTAATATAATGAAGGTCTAGAGCTATAATGAAGGTCTAGAGCTACAGGAGATCCGCTCTTTTCAATCACATTTCCTTCTCACGCAAGAGGTCCGGGTTCGATTCCCGTCTCCGGAAGGTGTCTATCCAGCAGCAAGCTTATTATGTGAAATGGCTTCTATCTAGTTGCGTACATCAATTGTAAGGTTTATACAGCTGATAGAAAGACACCCTAATCTCGGGTCATCCATTACATATATATTATATTGTTATAATATAAGCCTTTAGGAAAGCCTTGAACTTCCACGGAGTTAGTTACTATGTTATTTATATAATATACCAAATTAATTTCAGATGTGTATATAAATTGACCAAAATAAAAAAAACATATTGATATTAAAGAATAGAAAGAATTGTTTGATGTTTATAACAATCTATACGTTTTTTAAAAAACAATATTGCCTATTCATTTTTTTTGTATTATTTGATTTAAAATATAAGTCCCTGTATTCTTTTAATTTATTTACTTATTAAATGACTGCTTTTTTAATTTAAAACAATTAAATTTTATATATATTATTTTTGTAAATGCCGCCAAAAAGAGCACAAATGAGTGTTAAGCCTAGTACACGCTGGTATTCTTTGTTCGGATTTATTGTTGCTGGGTTCTGTCTCGGTTTGCATTTTGGCAGAGTCTTGGATATGCAGGGCTGAATATTTGAATTCCGTCCAAAACTGGATTCTCTTTGACTCAATGTTGTGTGACAATCACACAAAATTAAGAATCCCAGTGTACCTATACTAGGCTAAATAATTAATGTTTTAGTTATTTATTTTTAATATATTGTAAACATTTGTTTTTATTTATTAAAATGAATATTTATTGTCCGCGTCAAACACTAATTTATTATTAATTGAATTAAGATGTTTTTTGTTATTATATTTATAAATCACACGTTTTTTGTAGATCTCAGTTTTTTTTACAATGAATTTAATAAAAAATAAAGGAAATATAAATAAAAAATACCACGTGTCTAATCATTATCCTTGTATTTCGTTTAAATTTAATATTATTCAAAGTTCATTTAATTTATGAATGGGTAAAAAAAGTATTTTTTTTATATAGGTATAGCATCCGAGCTTAAAGAAGATAACGGAAACTAAGTGATAGTTCTAAGAACGAATGTTTTGTATCCGAATTCAAGAATTCCAAGACAGTAATACATTTCCGACACCAGAGGACATTTTTGGTCCCGTTCTGGTCAGTCGGTCTGTACCCAATTTTTTTCAAACCTACATAATATATTAAAAAATACTCTTCCGATCATATTAAAATTTGGGTGGAAGTTATAATTTTTCAAAATCGTTTTGTTTTTTTACATGAATAAAAATATCGATTAGCTTAATTTAATGAGCAAATACGGTTAAAATTAATCTGGAGCTAAAAAAATGTTGTGGGATCTGTGCGCTTCTTTACTTTTAAAGATAATAAAAATGGTGCACGTGTGGAAGAGAAACTAGTGGAGCAAAGAAGGTTCGAACCTATTAGGTTTCAACCTTCTTTATTACCATTTTTACTATCTTTAAAAGTAAAGAAATTAGGATGGTTTGTTGAATTTACGCACAGATCCCACAACATTTAGCTCCAGATTAATTTTAACCGTCTTTGCTCATTAAATTAAGCTAATCAATATTTTTATTCATGTAAAAAATCAAAACAATTTTGACTGTTTTAAAAATGGGGGAAGGGGAGGAATTAAATAAATTGGACAATAATGGCTTCATTATAAATGACAATAATGGGTTGTAAATCATTAAAGTATATGTGAGTGAGGAATGTAAGTGCAACACTGACTGGCAGACTATTATTTTCCTTCCGAGCTTACCGAACCATTATTGCGAACCAACATCGTAAAAATTACAAGTCCGATTTTAATGAATTTTGGATGGTAGGTCACAATTAGCCCATTGTTGGTCCCATTTAAGTTTCAACCTTATGTCCCTATTTGTATCTCTTCCACATGCGCATAAACATACATTTATTCAAACCTTTATCTTCAAAAGTACTCATCTGATTTTTAGGAAATTTGGATGGTTTGTCGAAAGTAGACCGGAGGTAGCACCAGATTACTTTCAACCGTCTGCGCTCTTTAACTTTCGCTAAATTGATTCTTTAATTCATGTTAAAAATTAAAACAATTTTGACATATTACAAAAACAGGAGAAACAATTATTAAATGAATTAGACACTAATGGACTGTAAAAGTATAAAACCAATAAAGTAAGTGATAGGATACGAGGAAGCTATGATTTACACTAATTGGCATATTTTTTATTCCCAATTAACACATTATTAGGTTATTACAGGGGAATCTGGCCACTTACTCTTCTACTCGATGAGATCAGTGTGAAACATGTGTCTCCTCTCTTGGATTCCAACACACATATCGCACCTCCAACAGAAAAGTGACACAAGTGCGAATTACTGAATTTTGAGAAAGTGCAATTTGAAGTTTTGAAATACGGAAATACCCTTTTTAGGTAACTTCAAAAATAAAGTTAGCAACTTTGATTGGATATTCTAACAATATCACACTTAAAGTGCTTTGAAGTATGTTTTTAATTTTTCTAAGTGCTCTAGTTTTTTTTTTACGCAATTTTGAATACTTAGAAATCTCAAAAATTTTCAAATGTGTCACTTTTCCTTTGAAATTTTCAGTAGAATAAAGACAGATATGCAAGGGCTAGGCAAATTTGAAGTAAATGCAATACAAAAATAATTACAGCAAATAATGGCAGTTTATTTACAACAAGTATTATACATGATATTAAAAATAGTCTGTAAAATAATTTCTTACGAGGTAGTATTAATTTCTGACACAACAGTCTTAAATTTCTATTAGCTAAAAAGAAAATAAAAAAATCACTAAGTAGTATTACAAGGTATAAAACCGAATCTTAATAATAGATTAATAGTTTTTCATTAAAGGAACAATAACCATTACTAAAAAAAACAACAACAATAAAATCTGATAATTTCTGACACAACAGTCTTAAATTTCTATTAGCTAAAAAAAAAATAAAAAAATCACTAAGTAGTATTACAAGGTACAAAACCGAATCTTAATAATAGATTAATAGTTTTTCATTAAAGGAACAATAACCATTACTAAAAAAAACAACAACAATAAAATCTGATAATTTCTGACACAACAGTCTTAAATTTCTATTAGCTAAAAAAAAAATAAAAAAATCACTAAGTAGTATTACAAGGTACAAAACCGAATCTTAATAATAGATTAATAGTTTTCATTAAAGGAACAATAACCATTACTAAAAAAAAAACAACAACAATAAAATCTGATAATTTCTGACACAACAGTCTTAAATTTCTATTAGCTAAAAAGAAAATAAAAAAATCACTAAGTAGTATTACAAGGTATAAAACCGAATCTTAATAATAGATTAATAGTTTTTCATTAAAGGAACAATAACCATTACTAAAAAAAACAACAACAATAAAATCTGATAATTTCTGACACAACAGTCTTAAATTTCTATTAGCTAAAAAAAAAATAAAAAAATCACTAAGTAGTATTACAAGGTACAAAACCGAATCTTAATAATAGATTAATAGTTTTTCATTAAAGGAACAATAACCATTACTAAAAAAAAACAACAACAATAAAATCTGATAATTTCTGACACAACAGTCTTAAATTTCTATTAGCTAAAAAGAAAATAAAAAAATCACTAAGTAGTATTACAAGGTACAAAACCGAATCTTAATAATAGATCAATAGTTTTCATTAAAGGAACAATAGCCATGACTAAAAAAAAACAACAATAAAATCCATAAATCAAAATTTATGATTAGTTGACTTCAGGGTCAGTAAAGGTTTTTATAAATGAAGAATGTTAATCATAAAGGTCACTTTATTTATAAAAGCCTTTTTTTACCCTGAAGTCAACAAACCAAACATTTCAAATTATTTTTAAGAGTAAACTAATTTAAAAATTTGTATTAATATTTGTATCAATTTGTATTCATATTTACGAAAGAATAAAGCTTTCAAAGTGGCTATACTTAAAAAAATATTAAAAAGTTAAAATTATTATTCAAAATATATTTTAAGAAAAATGTAAAAGAAAATGTATTGATTTAAAAGATAATGTAATACATCACTAAACGGATAAAAAAAATGTTAATAATTTTTAAAAAAGTCTTAATTTTTTTTTTCAAATTGTTATTCAAAGTATTTTTTATAGAAATCTCTATAATAACTGGGAACTAGCTTTTCATCTAACAAAAACTGGATGTCATTTTTTTTATTTTTTTCCAGGAGAAACCTCCCCTTGTACGCTCTTGTTAGCTGAATTTGAGGGGCTCTTGTTTTATTTCTCGACCTTTCTGACCGAACCTGTACTTCTTTCCAAATCGCATCATTTTTGTAGGAAGTTTTATAATAAAATTTCCCTTCTTTCTCTTTCTCTACCCTAACAATTTTCAGTGTCGTGGACCCATCAGACTCTTTCATTTCTCTAAAAACTACATTTTCGTTTTCCGTGTTTATGGAAAAGTTGGTACCAATTTCGTTTGCCAACTTTTTTAAGTCATAAAAATCGTAGTGGGACATTTCCAAAACATTAAATGGTCTGCCATTTTTTTTAGCTCTTCTGATGAGAGATGTGTAAGCGTCTGGTGAGTAGATTGGACCGGCTTTTTTGGCTCTTGTGATTTCCTTTTCTATAACTGAGTGAACGCTGTCACCCTCATTTTGGGTGTGCCCTCGAATCAGAAATTTATGTGTAATTGATTTGATGTGAAGATTCCTGACTGCGAACATGTACATTGCAATAATGTATTTATTTTTCTGCTGCCCACCACAATTATCTGAGTAAAAAATCAGATCCACACCTTCTGGGTTGTTTCCTCCTCGATTCGATACTTCTTCTAAAAATTTGTAAACACATGAACCGATTTCGGTGGACCCCCGCTTGCCTTCTCCCTCATGCCAAAAGTAGCAATTTGTATGATCATTTTTCAGTTCAGAAATAGTAAAATTATAGCTGTTCATTTTTGATTTATAGTAAAAGACCGAAGACTGCCCTATGGGAGATGGAAGCACCGCCTGCAAGTCGTATGTAGCGATTATCACATTTTCATCGCTTAAACTCTTATCTTTTTCTTTTTCCTTCCGACTAAGATCTTTCTCTTCATGGTGCAATCTGTATTTAAATTCTAGCTGTTTTTTCTGCTCATCGTTTGAATTATTGTAGGATTCACATAAATCGCACAAATCCTTTTTTGGCTTAAAGAAACCAATATTAAACTCGTAGTTAAATATGTTGCAAAATGTACCATAGGAAACAGGAATTTTGTTCTCCGATTCTCTCTGTTCTTTATAGCGACGATGTAATTCTGAAATGGTCCAATCCCCTTCAATAAATTCCCTCATTGTCTGCTTTCGGATGTAGTGACTTTCTATTCTATTCACAGCATTGATGTGATGTCTGGCTGAATCTTTTACTTCTTCACTCAGTCTTTTGTGTTTTCCATGTTTCCCTCTCCTTTCCTCGGGCGAAAAACCTGAACTCTTATTCTCAATCACCGTCCTCACCGCTCTATCTGAGATATCCAAAGTGCTAACTAAGAATCTTTTGCAAACACGAATGCGCTCATTATTGTCGTTGTGCAAATAAAATGCTGTGTTTGGTGTCCTAGGTTTTTGGGCACTTTTAGGTTCCAGAGTAATCCGGCGATATTTTACTACCACTAACTCTGTGCACGAAGATAAAAAGCTTCTTTGCTGTATTAGATTTCCTAACCTCCAATATGTTTTAAAAATATTTTTTCTATTGTCTTCGCTGAATTTGGTTGAACATTTAAATCTGCAGCTTTGGCCACAAGGAGGTTTCAATGATCGTGCCTTAATAGTTTTGCCCATTTTTGACACCGATTTATACTCCTGTCCTGAGTTTCTTAATATCTTTGCTCTTTCCTTTTTCCATTCCAAAGGATTTCTTTTTCTTTTTTTAGATCTCTGCAGCACTAAGTCTACAGGCAACACCTGCTCTGTTGTATTAGCTGATTCTGAGGTAGGTTCCTCTTGAATTGGGACAACTGCTTCCTCCGGTACTTGGAGTGCTTCTTCTAAATTAAGTTCTTCAGACAGGTTATCATCAGAAGATTCAGAACTTGAGTTACATTTGTAACTAGAATCGTCATCACTGCAGCTGATATCATCACTGTCATTAGTAGATGAATCTTTCTGTTCAGTAGCAAATGATGAAGGCATTCTATTTAAAAGCATGGTTGTTTCACCTGTCCTTTTCACAGTATAATAGCTACTTAAAATTTCTGTAGTGTTGAGAGGATTCTCAGAGGTATCGGGTAGATTAACTTCTAGAGGTAAAATGGCAGGAGTTTCTTTTGTGGTAGGGAGCTGCATCTCGAAAAAATTGAAGTTATCTTCATTTTCAAAACTAGGCACGAGCACCTGCTCCACCGGAGCATTTAACAGTTCGTCAAATGATGGCGGTGGGCATGATGTAATTTCATCTTTTGAGGAAAGGACAGTCAATTTATAGTCATCATTATTTAGCCCTGATAATGCCATTTCGACCATTTTTTTCCCACGGGAGGACATAATTACGAGTCTAAAACAAAACAAGATAAAATCACACTTAGAGGGTAGGTAGAGGGGCGTAAAAGTGTAAAGGATTATTTGAGAAAGTTTTTTCAAAAAGTGACTAGTGAGAAACCAAAAAAAAATTGTACTTTATAAGAGAATAGGCCTATTTAAAAAAAAAAAAAAAACTAAAAAAAATAACTACATTAATAATTAATTACATTAGCATTTATTAGTACAGCAATAAAATCAATATTTTGTGAGAGAAATACGACACAATCATGCACCACTATTCACTGTTTTACAGCATTATTGTTTTTCTGTAGCTTGTCGGTAGTGTGTAATATAATATTACACACAACCAAGCTACAGAAAAACAATAATGCTGTAAAACACAGAAGTAATATTTGGTTGGGGTTGCTATAGGTTATAATAGGCATAGGTTTGATTGAAAGATCCCACAGGTCATCCTCTCATACAAAATTTCTGTAAATCACAGAAGCATTTACAACATAAAAAGGAGCGGAGCGCTCCGTCGACGGTTAAAGTTAAATTTTAAAGTTTTAAGTTAAGGTTAAAGTCGTTTACAAAAGAAAACTAGCACATTTACTTCTATTTTTAATTGAAAAGTGGCACAACTGCTCTTGTGGCACCCTAAACATATGATTTTTAAAAAGAACAATGACACAAGTGTACTTACGTCTGTTTATCCTTAGCGTGCTGAAGGTTCCTCCACGATAGTCTAACAACAACTGTTTTTCTGTCACCTTTCTGCTGAAACTTCCACTTAGATGAAAAGTGACACTAGCGCTTTCTAGCGGATAACAATTGAAGTAAACCAAAAATGACTTTGGAATAGTAAAAACACCTCTTATTTATCTTATTTTTAGTTTTAGCTCAAAAATGACGATTTCGCACTTGTGTCACTTTTCTGTTGGAGGTGCGATATGTCGGTGTTTTGACCGAAGATATAATGTCATTTTATCAATTTTCTGATTCCAGGATGTAAAAATGAATACTTAGTTATTTCATCCTGAACATTGTTTCATTTTAGACTGCTATTTTCACGAGTAATTATAAAACCTAAACATTGGTATAAAGTGAAACTTAGTACCTAAATTACTCCAGATAACAGATATGATTTATACATAAATTTAAAAGAGAGTGTTGCCTCTAATTATGAGATAATAACTGAGAATCAGTCAAAAGTAGAAATCAATTTTTCTTAGTTTATTATCAAGGTACTTTGGTTTTTATTTTCCTTCTTCAAGATATAATCAAGAATGGGCCACCATTTTTATTTTTGACACATTTTCACTATCCTCAATTATTATTTACCTAATTCAAGACGATATTGACATAATTATCCACATAAGATGTTATATTCGTTGACAAATTCCATAATTCCCCAGATTGAAATTATACTTAATTTATTTAAAATGTAATTTTTATACATAGATTCAACTTCCACCAGTAAAAACAGTTGTTTATGCAATATATTCTTAATAGTATCTAGTATCTACTAAGATTATTCTTCTTTTTTTATCATCTTCTTCTTCCTTCCGGTCTTCATACCTTTGCTTTGGTTACCTGGTCTATTTCATCCTCGCAACATGCCCTAATCATCGGAACTGGACAGACTGAACGATATCTTAAATAGAATTAATTTGTTAGTTATCCCAGAAGGTTAGATTTATAATTTTTTTGTCTTTAGGTTTCCCCTTCCACTTTGTGAAGAGATCTCATTTCTGATGTCTGTAGGCTACGATGCTGTTCAAGTGCCAACTTTCTAAAGCGTAGGTTAAAACAAACAGCAATTTAGTGTTTTTCGATGTATCCTGTTTACCTAAAATATATATTTACAGTGCACCAATCATCTGCTGCTGTTATTGGGTTTATTAAATTTCTATTCATTCAATTGGCGTTGATTACTGTACCAAGGTATTTAAAGCGATCCATTTGTGGCTGCACTCTTAATCATAGCTAAATTTATGGCTATAATTGGCCAACGCCCCACAGCTAACGCCTCCACAGCTCTATTGGTTTCATTCCAAATTATCAATCATGTATCCTGCTCCTTCCTTACATGCACGAATGACGTTATCCATAATCAGGATAAATAAATAAGGGCTTATTGTATCATATAATATATATATTATATATAATAATATTTCGTTTCTATACATGCTTTGAAAATTTATATACATACTGGAATGTGGCTCTATCATTAAAGCGAGTTTAATAAATATTTATTAAATTTAAAAAAAACAGATATTCATGATGGATAAATAGTTAAAAAAATAATATAAAAATACCATTTTTAAAAACTGGTCTTATTTTCAACTTTTTTTTTACTTTTCCTCACTACTAATAGTAGGAAAAGTATTGTTTTCACCAAAAATTTGTTTTCGAGATTTAAACGGAATTATCCGTTTTAGGTGTTTTTAAGACCTCCTGAGTGGTATTCAGCATGACGTATGTATGTGTGTGTATGTGTGTTATCATCGTAGCGCCCAAGGTATTTAACCTAGAAAGTTGAAACTTGGCAGAAAAACCAGTCCTAACCTGTAGTTGTGCCGCCTGGAAAATCAACTTTTTCCGCCATCTTGAACCCAGTTTTCTGAGTCAGCAAAAATTTAAAAAAATCGTAATAAATCGAAAATGGTCCTGATCGAGTTGAAATTTGTCTCGAATGTACAAACAAGCCCACTAAATTTCATTTTGATATTGGCCGCCATTTTGAAGTTATAAATCTTTTAATTTTTAAACTTTGACGGTTAATAATACTGAAAGTATAAATAGGTTTTTGTAAGTATAAAACGTATTTTGTTAAGTATAAAACGATATAGTATATCGTTGGAACCGGAAAAAAATAAGGAACAAATATAAAAAAAACGATGAAATTCCATTAATTAGTTTAAAAGTTATAAGCGAATATAATTATTTATTAGTGCGATAATTTTGATGACGTCAAAGTTTGTTTACATCTGTCAAAATACCGCCAAACTTCAAATAATTAAATAAAATATAAGTGTTAAAAATAAGGGTTTTTTTTAAAAAAAGATAATAAATCAGTTAGTTCAGAACAGTCACCCATCCAAGTACTGACCACGTCCAATGCTGCTTCCTCCTGCTGCGAAGAAGCAGGAGAGGCCACTTTAGTGGCCTCTGAAGTGAGGAAAAGTTCCGAGGTACCCCGTGCCCGATTTTTTTTTTTTTTGGTTTCTGTATTTTTGTTGGAAGGTTGACGTTGAAGTTTGGAAGGTTGTTTTTGACATATTGTTTTTGATGACACATGTTTTTTATAGTTAATTAAAAACTGTTTCTTGTGCGTATTTCTTCTTCTATTTGAACATGGTAGCAGAGCGTGGTTATTAGTTTCTGTTTTTCGTGTTCAGTGGTTCTCCGGAAGTTTGGAGGAATTTAGTGCGTGGCCTATTTTTTTTTTTTTTTATTTGTGTAATTCTGTGTAATTTTTTTTTGCGCAACATGGCTGACGATAAAAATTGGTATCCTCAACGTTTTAATGGCATTGAATACTCTAAATTTAGGTTACGATTTATGTTATTCATAAAACGAAAAGAGTGGTATGATGTACTACAAAGCAAACAACCTGATAAGGATCCGGAAAAAACTGCATGGGCGACAATGGACGTTAAAGTTCAAAGCGTACTGGTCGGTGCCGTAACCGACAAAATACTCGATGAAATCGCACATGAGGCCACGGCAAAAGGTATGGTTGATATTCTCGATTCTGTATACTTAAGAAAAACTTTGATGATGCGCATCGTAGCAAAAAGAAACCTATTAAATCTAAAAATGCGGGACGGTGAAGAAGCCCAGGAGTTCTTCAGTAGATTCGAAGGACACATTAGTGCTTTGAAAGACGCCGGGGAAGTTATCTCCAGTGAAGAAAAGTTATCTTACTTACTTCTCATTCTTCCTGACAGATACAATCACATTATAGATGTGCTTGATGCACTGGCCCCTGACCAGCGTACAGTTGAGTATGTGAAAGGAAAGATCATGTTTGACCATAGTAAGGCAGAGAGTAAGGAATTAGATCAGTTTAATGTGGCATTGAAGGCACAAGCTAACCATTCGGCCAATTTTCGGCATTCCCAAGTCAATGTACAAAATTCTCCTCCTGTTTTTACTTGTTATCACTGTGGTATGGCGGGGCATGTGCGTAAGGACTGCCGTGTTAACTTAGAAAATTTTCCTTCTACCCGTAACTCATACAGGGGTGGAAGCCGGCAGAGTGGCTATTCTAGAGGAGGTAACTACACAAACACAAATAGTACCAGTGGTCGTAATTCATCATATGTTCACACTTCCCAGGTTAGTACTAACAAAGATGAAGAATTCAGTTCGTTCTTTGCTCAAGTCTTGTCATCTACTGTTGCCCTTCCGTCCAATGTAGATTGTCAGGAGATAAAGTGGATCTTGGACAGTGGATGTACGGACCACATCGTGAATTGTGAAAGATATCTTAACAATGTTGAAAGTCTCAAAGTTCCAGTAACGGTGAAGGTGGGGGACGGTTTTTCTCTACAAGCTACTCACATTGGGAATATTCTCATGCACGCTAGTATAAACGGTAAAAACTCAAACCTTTTTGTAAAGAATGTATATTTTACCCCCGGTATGAGTCACAATTTGTTAAGTTTTAATCGAATCACTAATGCTGGTTACTCTATCTTGGCTGTTGGTTCGACAGCACAAATTAAAAATCGTTCTGATGAAATTGTTGCCATAGCTCACAAAAGAAATAAATTATATGAAGTGACTTCTTATGTTTCTCATGGTCACCAAACTAGCTGTCCTCATGTACTTAGTAGTAATCTGGAAGTAAAAGAAATGTCTGAAGCGGAAAAGTGGCATCGTATGCTAGGCCATGTAAATTTTAAAGACCTTAATACTCTATGTTCAGCTCAGCTGTTAGAAGGCATTCCTCGTCAGCTAAAAAAGGGTTCTTTCATCTGTGATACATGCCTAGAGAGTAAGTTTTGTAACCTACCATTTCAAAATAATCGAACTAGAGCCACAAAAATCTTACAAATTGTTCACTCCGATGTAAACATTGTTAACTCACCAACTGGCCACAAGGGTGAAATTGGTTTCGTCACTTTTATTGACGATTATAGCCGATTAGCAAGAGTGTATTGTATCAAATCTAAATCTGAAATAGTAGACAAGTTTATCCACTATGTCAATACTATGTCAAATTTTACTGATTGTCAAGTCAAGGTCATAAGATGTGACAGAGGTACGGAATACCTGAATTCTCGTTTTTATGATTTCTGTAACCAAAAAGGAATTATGATGACTCCCTCTCCAGCATATGTTCATGAGCTGAATGGGACGGCTGAACGTTTCAATCGAACTGTGATGGACAGGGCCAGGTGTTTACTGTCAGATGCTAGCATTGATAAAAAATACTGGCCGGAGTGCGTCATGGCAGCTACCTATTTAGGAAACAGACTTTTGGCTAATACAAATGAATTAAAAACTCCTTTCGAATTGTTCTTTGGCCGCCGACCGGATGTAAGTCACTTAAAATTATATGGGTCCAAAGTATTTGTCCGCATTCCCGAAGTTAAAAGAACTAGTAAACTAAATCCCAAGGCAGAACTAGGAATTTTAGTTGGTTACACAGACACTGGTTATCGTATTCTTGTAAATGGAATTATTAAGGAAAGTTGTCACGTACGTACTGCTTCTATTGTAAGGGATAAGCATAGTGAGCTAGATTCTGATTGGTCTAGTGATAGTAGTGTTAAATCGCTTGATGGGAATCAGAATATAATTACTTCTGAAGAATCTCATGATCTTGTGGGAAAAGAAACGGAAATAGAGTGGGTGAAACCTGTGAAAACTGCAATAGAAACACGACGTCCTATTAGGGACCGAAAATTACCCCTTTACTTAAATGATTATGAGATAGATGTAAATTTTACACGCATTTACACCCCACAAACTTACGACGAAGCTATTTCTTGTGCAAATTCTGTTCGATGGATTCATGCTATGGAAGATGAGATCAAATGCCTTGAGGGAAATGATACCTGGAATTTGGAAACCCCACCGAATAACAAAACCATCGTACCGTTAAAAAAAAAAAAAAAAAAAAAAAAAAACCAGGAAGTATGTTGGAAGGTTGACGTTGAAGTTTGGAAGGTTGTTTTTGACATATTGTTTTTGATGACACATGTTTTTTATAGTTAATTAAAAACTGTTTCTTGTGCGTATTTCTTCTTCTATTTGAACAATTTTTCACCTAAATTGTTTCCATGTGCAAAATTTTGCGAAGGTTGAAAGACGGGAAGTGGTTCAAAATTGGGGTAATATGTGTGCGATGAAACTTACAAAGCAAAGTAATATAAGACCAGTAAAAAGAATGATTATAATATAAAGTCTTGTAGTGAGGGAGCCACCCTGCAATCTTACTATTCCACTAAATACACGCTTATGGCTTGTCCTTTTCAACTTCGAGTATTATAAAAAGTATCCCTTTGCTACACAAATTTTTTCCGAGAGCGTAAATTTCACAGTCTAATTGCAATAATGTTTTATTTGAAAAATTCTGTTTGTTGATTCTTGCTTTTCGTACGATTTAATTTATTTCCTACCATTTCAATTCCGTTAGGAATATAAAAATGTAAAATCAAGTAGGCATTGGAATATTCAAATAAGGGCATGATTTGCTTAAAATGTACAAATAAAATGTTTAGTCTCTTTCGAGAACAGCTTGACATCCCCAACTTCCAGCTTTCATCCTGTTTTTAAGTTATAAAAATGAAAATCTTTTATTAAAAAAAAAAAAAAATAATAAAAAAAAATAAAAAAATAAGGTTCTCTAATGCATCTCTTGTTATTGAAAAACATATTTATATTGCCCCTTCTCTGCAGTTTTCTTTTCCCATAAACATGTTTTTATTGTGCTTCCTCATTACCAAGCGTTGTTTTATTATTCCTGGGAAATTGACTAAATTGGAATAATTGAAATTCAATATTTTATCAAATTAATTGGAACAGTTTAGAAGAAAAAAACTCACATCAAATTTTTTTTATCATATTTAGTGCTCCAAAAAGTAGAGCTAAAATTCGTTTTTAAAAATTATTTATGTCTTACAGAACTTTATATTTCGAAAATTCATGCAGACAGTGATTTTCCCATTGCCTTGAATGTTAAGGGTTAAATGTGCAAATTTTCATCGAGATCGGACTAAAACTGTAGAGTTGTATAAATAAAATACAATATTTCATATATAACGTACAATATTCAAATATTTCTTAGCGAGCACCTAGGAGGTAAGAGCAACACACCTACAAAATTTCATGGTCATAGGTCCAGTGGTTTCAGAGATATCGTGATGTGTCAGAGAGTCAGTGAGTGCGGTATTTGAATTTTATATATATATATATATATATATATATATATATATATATATATATATATATATATATATATATATATATATATATATATATATATATATAATTTAAATATATTCTCTTTATGAGAATAAAATATATCCCCTGTAATTGCTAAAATATGATTTGCAATAATTTATCTCTGAGATACAGATATGTACAATGTACATAGTAAGAAATAAGTAAGTAAACATAAATAAAATCTCAAATAAGGTTTTATGTTTACGCAAGTTACTTCAATTTAAATCATGGTTTAATACCACAGGATTTATTCGCGTGCTTCGTTGCAAAGAGCGTAATTTTTTATTTGATGGTTTGTAATCTACGGCCAAGAAACATTACTATCACTTTACTAAGCGAGTTTATCTAGATACCGGAGAGTTTCCATTTAACCCCCCCTCCCTCCCCTCATTGATCAAATATAAATATGTCTTTAAAAAATATTTTATTACTAAATTAATTCCGACCTCTAGAAAAGCATTTTAACATTAAACTTTCAAAGAAATGAAGTGGTTCTTTCCTTCTGTATACCCCCCCCCCCCCACCAGTGTCTCATCGCATCCCTGAATTGAAATTGAAATTATTTTGATATTTTTATTTTTATTTTATTTTATTTTTTTTGGTTTAAGTTTTAGTCCTGATCAACAGCTTTATTAGGTCATTACAGGACTTATTTATATTAATATTTATATTTTAATTATCTTTATATTATTTACATGGTTTGCATTCTAAAGAATTATTTTAACTAGGAATTTACTTCCCAACTTCTGAAGATTAGACTAGGCTCAAAATTTCCCAATACGTATATGGCCACCATTTTGAAATAAAATGGCCAATCGTAATCAAGATTTAGTGTTTCTAGAGATATCGTGATGATATCGAGATACTGTCAGTCAGTTATTTTTATTACATTCATACACACACACACACACATATATATATATATATATATATATATATATATATATATATATATATATATATATATATATATATATATATATATATGTATATACAAAATTAATTCTTAGTATTTCAACTCTTAGATGGTGGAAATCAAATATGTATACATGGAGAAATGAAAAAGTGGGCATTACAGCAAAGCATATGTGTATTGCATGTTTCTTTTATTTTGTTAATTTATAAAATCATGAGTATTGAATCTTTATTTTAGAAAAAAATAATACTTTTTTGCTTCCGAGCTTACCGAAGGTAACGGAAGCTATGTGATCGTTTCGAAGAACGAAAATATTTTAGGTCTCCGATTTCAAAAATTCCAAGACAGAAATCCGTTTCAGACATCAGGGAACATTTTTGGTTCCGTGTCTGTCTGTCGGTCTGTCGGTCCGTCGGTCTGTCGGTCTGTCGGTCTGTCGGTCTGTCGTTCGATTTTTGCGAACCAACATATCTTAAAAATTACACGTCCGATTTTAATGAAATTTAGATGGTAGGTCATAATTAGTCCATCGTTGGTCCCGTATAAGTTTCAACCTTCTGAGCTTATTTGTTTCTCTTCCACATGCGCACAAACATACATCTATTTACACCTATAGCTTCAAAAGTACTTATCTGATTTGTATGAAACTTTTACAGATTATCGAAAGTAACCCGCAGATATCCCAAGATTAATTTGAACAGTCTGCGCTCTTTAACTTTTGCTAAATTGATACTTTAATTCATGTAAAAAATTAAAACAATTTTGACAGATAATAAAACGGGGTAACAATTAAACAACTTAGACAATAATGGCTTGTAAAAAAAGCATAAAACCAATACAGTACGTGGATAGGATGCGAGGAAGCTATGTGCCACACCAATTGGCAGTCTATTTTTTATTAATTTCTCAATTTCACCACAAAATGTGTCTTTAAGGAATATACTAGCTGTATTCCAATGCTTCGCTACGGCGTGTTATATGTATGTATTAATTTTTTAATTTGATAAGAGCGAGAATATCTAGATGTCACAGATCTTCCTAAACCCCTCCCCCTTATTTTTAGGGAGAGCCTAAAAGGGATAAAATCATTTGCAAAAATTGCTTATTAGTAATTGACTCCAACAACTGGGGAAACAGATTTAAAAGTTAACCTTGGGCAAATCAGTAGAATTCTCCTTTTGTATCTGCGTACCACTAGCAATAATAATATTACATTTTATAACTTTTTTGATGCTTTGTGTTTATAATTGTAGTTAACGACTATATAAATACTGTAAAAAATTTCGTAGTAAAATCGGCGAACTGATTTTACCTCAGCTACCGCAGTAGGAACTTGTCTATATAAAGCATCAAAGTGTTTTTGGTAGTTTTGCTTCTGAGCTTACCAAAGGTAACGGAAGAATTGTGATCATTCTAAAAGAAAGATTTCTTATGTCTCCGATTTAAAAAATTCCAAGACATAAATATGTTTCAGACATCAGGGAACATTTTTTAGTTTCGTGTCCGTCTATTAGCCTATCTGTTAGTCTGTTTGTCAGTCTGACGGTCTAATATCTACTCGTCCTATGGAATTTGGATGGTAATTAGCTTACTGCTATTTTGCGACCATTGCCTCCTTCCCTATGCACACAAACTAGTCTTTATTAACAGCTATATATTTAAAATTAAAATTATCCATCAGGATTGAAGAAATAAGGATGGTTTCTTGAAGACAGTCCACTGATGGTCTTATATTCATTTTAACAGTCTCCGTACATTTAATGTGCAGTTAAAAAAAATTAACCCCACTGAGAATCGAAGCAGGTCTAAACAACCACACTTTAATTTCTCCTTTGAACCATAGAAGGGCTTGGAAGCTATGTTCCACTCTAATAAGCAGACTATTTTTTACAATAAACAGTTCCATTTTTCCAGGTTTTTGGAACGAAGTTCCTTATGGCACGTTCTGGAGCCCGGGGGTGAATCCGAAAAAAACTACTAAAATCACCGTCCCAAAACAACCGTCACAAAATCACTGTCACGCAAAATCCGTCACGACATCTACAGATGACTTGAGTAAAAGATCATCGAGTTAGATGAAATTTGGTACACATGTTCATTTTATATACAAATAATGATTTTCTTTTAATTTTGCCTTAACTCTGTTAGGTAATAACAGTTCGTTACTTTAAATTTTGTCTCTTTTATAACTCCGCCATGTATAAGTAGTTAGCAATGTATACGTA